>APFE030664021.1:0-15178 GCA_000404065.3 Pinus taeda
TTCCATATATTTGTGCGCTATGGGCTTCCAAGAGATATAATTGTAGATGGTGGACCATATTTTGTTGGTAACAAGATTGCTGCAACACTCAAAAATTATCATGTCCAGCATAAAATAACCTCTCTATACCACCCATAGGCAAATGGTCAAGTATAAAGTAGCAATAAAATAATAGAAGCAATCTTAAAAAAAACCATTGCGTCACATAGACGCAATTGGGCAACAAGACTACCAGAAGCCTTGTGGTCTTATAGAACAACATGGAGAAGCACTACCAGCTATTCACCATACCAATTGGTGTTTGGAAAAGAACCCATTTTTCCCATAGAATTTGAAATCCAAACACTATGAACAACACAAGAAGTTGGCCTAGTTTTAAGCGAGGCACAGATTAAAAGATTACAATAGATCAATGAGCTAGATGAAATCAGGCTCTTTGTCCTCTAAAAAACTGCATTAATCGAACAATAGTGACCAAAATAGTATGATGCTCTCATTAAAAATAAAGTCTTCCATGAAGGAGACTAGGCGCTTTTATACGATTCTTGGTTTCGGGATATTCCCGGGAAACTTCAAACTCGGTGGCTGGGGCCATGTGAAATCAAAAAGGTACATGAAAATGGCAACCTTACTCTAGCCACCATTGATGGATCTGGATATACCTTCAAGGCAAATGGCCACCGAGTTCGACTATATCATAAACCACTTACTCGGGAGTCCTTCTACCAACAACTATGCAAAGACTCTGATACGCAAATCTTGGGGGAGGAAGAGAAATCTTCCTCACCTATGATTCATTAAGAGATTCAATACTTTTTACATTTTTTGCATAATTCCTTTATTTTGTTAGCATAAATTTCTTTCGTACATATTTATTTGTATTTGCACCTTACAACACCTTCATCATTCTGTTGTTCTTTTCTTAAGGGAAACAACACTGTCATTTTTGTTGTTCCTTTTCTGAAGGGACAACACTTTGTGTGCACTTTTGCTGTTTCTACTATTTCTTTTTCCAAAGGAACAACATTTTCATTTTATTGTTCCTTTTTCAAAGGAAAAACACCTTTTGTTTCAGTCGTTCCTTTCTTGCTTTCATTTTGTTGTTCCTTTTCCAAAGCAACGACACTTGTGTTTTCTGTTGTTCCTTTTCCAAAGGAACAACACTTTTGATTTTTCTTGTTCGTTTTCCAAAGGAGCGGCATTTGCATTTTCTGTTGTTTCTTTTTTAAAGGAACAACACTTTTATTGTTGGTGTTCCTTTTCCAAAGGAACGACATTTGCGTTTTCTGTTGTTCCTTTTCTAAAGGAACAACACTTTTGATTTTTGTTGTTCCCTTTCCAAAGGAATGGCATTTGCGTTTTCTATTGTCCCTTTTCCAAAGGAACAACATTCTTTATTTTTGCTGATCCTTTTCCAAAGGAACGACATTTGCATTTTCCGTTGTTCATTTTCCAAAGGAATAGCTCTTTTCGTCATTGCTACTCCTTTTCCAAAGGAACGACACTTGCATTTTCTGTTGTTCCTTTTTCAAAGGAACAACACTTGTATTCTTTTTCTCTTCCTTTTTGAAATGACAACATTCTCGTATAACTTTTACTTATGCTTGTTCTACTCGCTATTGCAATTTAAAGATGCATGTTGTTCTTGTTGTTTCAAGTCTTTTGGAACACAACTATACACTTATGCAATGGATACAAAACTACAACATACTGAAATCAGTAAATTATATAAAATTGCTATTTTTATCAGAAATTGCTTTGAATTGGTAAGAGGAAAGAGGAAAGGACACAATTATCCATTATTTTTGTTTTCACTATTCTACTAATACTAATATGATTGATTATCTTTATCATGTTGGTTCCTCTTAAATTCTCATAATCTTTTTTGATCATTATTAAGGAATAAGAACAAAGCGTCTGTATTTTTCTATTGAGATGCTAAGACTTCTCCCACCATTCCTACTCTTAAGGAGTGCTAAACCACCCTTTATGTATAAATAGGGAGTACTTTATGAAAAAAAAGAGAGAAAAAAGTTTATATAACTTATGGGTTTTCAAATGCGGGATAGGGGGTCTCATCAGGAGCTAGCCTACCATGATCATAAGGAAGAAAGTGAAATGGCATTCCCACTATGGCCACCACACCAGGGATATGATCCAAGAGGCACATCAGAGGAAATAAAGAGCCCTTGGAATAGGAGGTCTCATCATGAGCCAGCCTGCCCACCTTTCACTCCTTCCTGATGAATGGCATTATGGCAGACTGGTCACCAAGATAGAATAATGGCCTACATTTTGACATTGCATAGAACTTCCTAAACATACAAAAAGGATCATGGTTCCATGGGTCAAAAAACAACTATGTCAAGGTTATGGACACCTCTCGGCAGCAGAGCTCTATTAATGGTATTGAAGTCACATTGCTTATACACCAATAGTAATCATCAACACCCTTCTGTCTCTTATACCTTTGTAATATGTCACATAAGATTATGTATATTATTTCCCCAAACCATTAAACACATGAAAATCTATTATAACCAATCATGACAGAAAAGTTGATAATGACTGCATTAGACTCTGTGCACGGCAGTTGTCCTATCCTCCCAACCTCACATCATATCACAACAATCTCTTATTTGTTAAGTGATTCAACTATACACCTCGATTTTGGAAATCTTCTCCTTTTGTAACACATGTAATTTCGGCATACGCTATTCCTTTATGACTCTGTGTTTTGGCAGTTCAACACACAGCTCCCTCATTTGACAGTCGAGGATGACCTATTACATTGCAAGGGGGAGGTAGGTAACCTCATCATTTGCTAGTAGACGTGTCAGACTATTATTCAGGAGATTGTTTACTTGGGAATAGAAAGGATCAATGGTATATTATTTTTGAATTTTCATGGCTTTCTATTCCTAAGCCATTTTCATAGTATGCTCTGTGGCAATTAGTAAGTGACTCAGGATTTAACCGAGTCCTGCTGCTTTGTTAGTTTCTCTATGTTCTAATAGTTTAAACAGCTTGCTATTCCATTGCCATCTCCGAGATTTTATAGTGAAGCCAAAAGCATGGGAGGAAGATCAATTTGAAGTGAACCATAGGTATTGACAGTCTCTGATGCAACATGGGAAATCCTGGCAAGGGCAACTTGGTTAGTTTATCTCAATCATTTACACGAATCCAACGAGACCATAACAATAGAATTCTTATAGAATTTGCAAGAATATCACTCCATAGTAAGGTGGAGACACATAGCAGTCACCGATGACATAATTACAGGGGTATCGAGACTACCATCCACTTCACCTGTGTGAACGTTAAAGAAGGAGAGACTACGAAAGATCATAAAAATCTTCCAGGATGAAGGCTAGAACCTGACAGTTAGAGGAAAGGGTGTTCTACGAGCAGCATTAGGAGAGCCATGGGTAGAATTGGCGAAGATCATCCAGAGCTACATCACCTGTGAAGGCAGGAAAGACGTGGTAAGACCATGACACCTTAAACGTTTATCCGTATTAAAACAAAAATTCTTTGTAAACTTACCTACATTTTTAAATTCATTACTTCATGATGTTACCCAAAGCATGAAAAAGGCACAACATGTAGAATCAGTAGTAAGTAACCATGGGCTGATACAGTTGATAGTTAGCCATATCCTCTCTCAACAACAGAGTAGCTGGGAAGAGCTAATTGCGATGGTATATGGGGGATTGACTATGCCATCCCCAAAATGTAAGCATGCTACCAGTATGCCGGATAGACCATTGAAATGGAGCAAATTACTCAGATTGGCACAGATTAGAGGGAGGCTATAAAATTCCCAAGGGGATACTAGCCAACCAGTAGAGATAGATGATTCAAGAGATGAGCAACCCCCACAATTGGAAGGGGAAGAGAATGAGAAAGGATTGGAAGGAAATGAGGAAGGAGAAATGGAGGAAGAGACTGAGCAACCTAGGCAGGAGGAGGAAGAAACAAAGCAGCACGAAGGTAACCCATTGCAAAATCCATTGCAACAAGATGAATTCGTCAAAATTCTGGCCAATATGGGTGAATATGCCCAACCTGTCAGCCCACCAGGCCTCCATGTTGAAGAAGAACCAAAAGAGCATTCTGCTCAGGACAAAAATGCACCCGAAGAATTACATGATGAGGAAGTAGAAAAAGAGAATCAGCCTGTTCATGATGAAAGTATGACAGGACAGAAAAGTGGTACATAGGAGGAACAATCGATTCCTAGCCAGACTACATCGGAAGAAATTCAAGAAGAAGAAGGGGTGGAAAAAGAAGTCACCCAGGAAATAACAGAACCGGCTAGGGTTTTTACTCCTGAGCAACCCAAACAGAGCAATGGAGGAGAACCCCAAGAAGAAAACCAGGAAATTGACCAAGATAACAATCCAGGCCTGAGTAAACAAATCACTATTCCTTCTAAGTAAATAGAAGAAATTAAAAGATTACGAAAAGAACAACAAAGATTACTGAATGTGATAGCTCGAGTTCAGCAACAAATTAGGTTTTTGAGAATGAGAAAGAGGGTAAAAAGGACTTCGAGGGTGAGACATGCAACCACTATGGCAAGACCCCTCAAGAAAAAGGTTCGGAGGACTAAAGTCTACCTTGTTGTTCCAAACCCTGTTGAGGAGCAGTCTGATGTTCCAAACACTATTGAGGAGAAGTCTACTATTCAAAACCCTATTGAGGAGTATTCTGCCATTCAAAACCTTACTGAGGAGCAGTGTGATATTCAAAACCAAAAGGAACAACATTCAACCGTTACCCACGTTGAAGTACAAACGAAAGATATATCGGCTTGTGACAAAGAAGTGCAGATAGAGGCACAACCCTCTAAGGAAATGCGAACCAAAAACAAAAGAAAATGCAATAAGAAGATTCAAGTGAACCTTCTGCTCATCACTACCATGTGGAACAATGATCTGAGGACAGTAACCCTACGAGAGAGTTTGATGCAAGCTCAGAAAGCAGTAGGAAAACTTACAGAACAAATGGTTTCTCGACAAAGGTATGAAGAATTACAACAACAACTAAGGAATGTCAATCTATTTGAAAGCCAGGCCTTTGAAGGATGGTGAAAGGAAGAAGAAAAAGTTGCAAAGGTAACTCATAGGTTAGATATAGTTATCAAGCAAATGGATACCTTATGCTCTTTGTACACTGACATCCTAGCATGTAGAGCCCCTACTAAGAATTATGCCTTGTTTTTAATGGAATGATATTTGCAATTGAAAATAAAGGTTGTCAGAGCAGGTACCCCTATACAAATTAATACCATTGATGATTTTATAAATTGTTGTAAGCACTATGGAGTAAAGGTTCAAAGATTATTGTGTGAACTTTATCTACATAACCTTGTGTTAGACCGAGAGACAGAGCAGAAACCTGGCCCTTTTTTTGGGGATATCCAACTCGAGGCATTTATTTCATTTGGAGTTAATCAAATCAAATGGATGAAAGCCTATAATGCCTTCAAAGACAAGAAAATGGATTAGACTTATGGGTATGAGATGAGCCTAGAAATCTAGTGCAATTGTGGAAGAATCATAGGAACCTCATGGGGACTCCAGGCGTGATTGAAGCATTAAGACCCATTCATATAGCAATCAATCAGCAGAGAATAGAATACCTTTTCACTATTAAAGACCTTGCCATTGATGGGGCTAAATTTCGATGTCAGATATCTAATCCAAATATTCAACTCAAGGAACCATTTAATTATGAGAACTTTAAGTTAGTTTCCAATTGCTTGAACCTCTATGGTGAATTTACCTTGAGAGTAGGGCCATCTTGGTTAGGATATAGGTTCCACAGTCCGATTATTTGGCACCTTGCACCTAGATACCAAGCCCTGTATGAGATGCCTGAGGGTCATACACGGCATTTTTTTGAACACCTAGTTAGGCATCATGGCTGTAGACGACCACATGAGATCCCATCTCCAGCCTACTCTCTCATCGCCTTACATGTCAACTACAATGTTTTCATGAGGGCATGAAAAAGGGTAAGCAGGGGGGTGTGTGGATTACTAAAGAAGGTATCTTTTTGTTGATTATTTTGGCATCTTTTCATTAAAACTCACAACCCCTTTGCATCATGAACTAGGTAGAAAGAAATCATGAAAAAATATGTAGAATTAATAGGAAACACGAAAACACTAATAATTCCCATTTCTTATGCAGGAAAAGGGAAAAACAAAAGATTTTTGTTCCAAAGAAAAAGACTGGGCCAAGTTAACTGCTGTCCCTCTAGTATGGAACCACATGTAAACAAGGCGATCCAAATTAAAGCATATCAGCCAGGGAAAGGAAATGGAGATATCGACTCGGTGCAAGAAAGGAAATGGATAACTGGGAATTAACAGTTTGGTGAATCCCTCGGGATCCTTTGGTCCTGAGGGATCGCTACCTTAACTATTTTTGCGTCATTGATATCTCCACCTTAGCTGTTATAAAAAGGGGCAGCACCGCTAACCTGAGGAGGATCTGCTGTCATTTTTCTATGTAACTTTTCTCTGAATTTGAGACTTTGATCATCGACTCTCGTTGAGAAGTGATTCCCTGTAACTCTGTTCTAATGCTTTAATATAAACCTCGTTGTTGTTTCATCCTTGATACTGGAATAATCTCAAGCGGTGTGTCCCTAGAGGCTAAGGGCTCAGCCTTGGTGGAACACTTACTCCTGTACTATTACCTTTCATTTGTGCGTGGTTTTCATTATCAGCTTTGCTCGGTAATATGATATGTTTTGTCATTTTACATCATGACTATGTTATATTTGATTTATGTTCGACTAAGAAATATCATTCTCTGTGACAGGAATGTTGTATTGTTCATTCTAACTCTGTAACACATTGTTGTTCCTTTAGTCATTAATATAATATTGTTGGTTTTAATGGAATGTTATCACTGTTCAATTACAAAGTAACCATGTTGTAACATTCATGAGTTGCTATCACTGTATTCATCTACGGTTTACATTTAATCATGATTGTTGTTAAACTCACATTGTTGTTCATTACGAATTAAAATCGTTATTCTTCATAACTAGGATTGATATTTGTGACATAAAAATTATATTACTACTTTTCTCAATATTAAGGTGTGTCGCGCATGCTATTTATCTTAGTTTATCGTGCACTTACATTTGGCTCTGAGTATTGTTCTATATTTCATGGCTAATCAGTTTTCGTTCTATTTTCGTGTGTTGTCGCATTTATTCTTAGAGTAAAGATTCCTACCTGATTTCTGTAGGATACAATTGCTACACTTATCTCTAAAGATTGAGGTGTTGTTGTTTCTAAGAATTAGCTGATCTTACATTTTCTAGTTGTTGTTCCATTTCCTGATTATTTGGGATATCATTGCTTTGGTGTGCAGAAAGATCTGAAACTGTAGTGGGCATTAAAATTTGTTGTCTAGTCCCCAAATTTATGATTTGTTCCTTGAATATCTTTAGTTACATCAGTTTACAGAGGGATGAGTTACTGTTACTGGACCCTTGACTGATGAATTGCTTAGTTTCCAGAATGCATGATTTCAACCTTCAAGTGCTTTTCTGTAAGTAGATATTGCTTTAAGCATCTATTTACTCTTGTATTTTGAGCACTATACTACAAGCATTACTCTCACAAATGACAGCCTCAAACTAAGACTCTCCTTGAAATAACAAAGCGTCCCTGGATTGACAAAATAATGTGAGGTAATTAGAGGTGAAAAAGACCCTTTTTACAACTCGACAAGAAGAAGATTCACATTACACAGAACAACCTCACAAAATTTGGATAAACAAGTAACAAAGTGCTCCCACTAAAAATTCAGGCCTGCATGGCCTCAGGGGGATCATATGGCCGCATTTTGATTTATATGCATATCATTAGAGGTGTTACCGTATTAAAGAGGTTGCATAAAATTCTAAATATTTTGATTATTATGGATATGTAGCATTAGGAGTTGTTGTTGAAACATATTATTTACATATGACTCATGTACAGGGAAAGAATCATACATTATTCAAATTTTTAGTGGTTTATGAATAGCATCAGTGTCCATGCTGGCACAAGAGGGGAAAATGAGCTTTTTTGGAGGACTTTTCTATGTTTGTGATGTAAAGCGTTTTTCTTACATTGGTTGTTGTAGGAACCATCAGAGATTGAGAATTATTTTTTTTGACGTTGGATGACGAACATGGTTCCTCACATTTTTTGTATCAATTAGTATGCATTGAAAATAGTTAGATGTATTGTTGTTTAACTAATGTTATGTCATTACCATTATATGAGTAAGTTATTTTTGCAACTAGTAAAGAAAGAGTATCATGCATGTGTTTCTGCTCCGGAGAATTTTATGATGGTTCTGAGAATGACCACAAGTTCAATTTATATATGATTCATATGAGAACACACACACACACACACACACACACACACACATATATATATATATATTTCTTCGACCACTACATTACTCGTTTTATAATGCTACTATTACCTCAACTTATATGTGTTGCAACTTGGTGATTACAAAAGGTCGATCTCTATTGATAATGGTGTGATGTGATTGTTGATCATTGCTACAAACAAAATTATTTATTAGTTTCATATGACTCTTATACTTTAGCTATATGGTGTTTTTCTAATGACATCCCTATGGACTTTGTGGGAAACTTGATTATTACTTATACATGGGAGGAGTATGATTGTTTTTGTTGTCTTTTTTCTCATATGATGTTATGTATCTGCCATCATATCTCTTATTGTTTTTCATTTCATAGAATCTTTGCATGGTCACACTCACCCGTACCTTGTTGGCATACTGAGGATACTGGTTAGTATCATTACAAATTGAGGAGTATGTTAATTTCCACTATTTTTATTGATAAATTTTGTGCGACAATTATAGTGCTACTCCAAGTTCATGATTATTTGCTGTCAAATTATTGGTATTATGCTTATTTGAGAGAGTGGTTACTAGTATTCATGTACCCATGATTAGCTTCCATAAGAGTTTGAGTCTTATGATTTAGGTCACTAGAACGGTGTCATTATTCGTATGAGAGGACTGTTGGTTTCTCCAAATGGTGCATATACTATTAGACATGTGTGTTATTTCTACTATATAGATATGTAAACTTGCTTATTCTAAGTTCTTATATGAGAAGTGCATTGAGAAATGCTTGAGAAATATGGAGAGATATTTGTTGACTAGTGATATCGTCATAGATTCTTATGGTTCTTCACTGAAAAAATTAATTTGTTGTTGCTATTATATAGATGAGTTCATTGGTCAATTTTGGATGATGTGAGATGATAGTCATATTGGTATGTTGTTGTTGCGAGCTCATGATCTATTTGTTGTCATGATGAGAGAATGTGTTATATGTTACTACCATAGATTGAAGTTTTATGTTTCTCAGGGTTTATCATGAATATCTGTTATTGTTGTTGCTTATCACATATTTTATGTTGATTGGTTATTACTTTTATCACAACATTTTCTACTAGAATATAATGCTTTGATATATATGGATCTACTTCATGTAAGATTATATACGCATAATCAAATTTACATATTCCTAGTCACTCATCATTATGTTGTTGATCTAAGTAATTTGTTGGTGCTGGTGAAGAAGTGTACTTAAATATATCTTAGAGAGAGGCATGAGTTTTTGTCATGTAATGAAAGCTTCCAATAGACACGTGTTTCATATTGTACCTCATCATTTGCATTCATGTACCATGTTTATGAAGCCTTGTAATCAAGTGTTCAAGCCTTTAGGTTGATGTTGTCATGAGTTGGAGATAGGAAGTGTTATGATTCATGTCAAGTTTGTGTTGTTATGAGTTGTTGTGGCCATATTTGGGCTATTGTATATCATGTTTTACTCACTTTATAACCTTGTATATCATTATACATCAATGTTCTTAGAAAACATTAGACACCTTTGGTTAAGTATGAATTGATGAAGAATGGAGCAACCATGCATACAATGTGATGGATATTATTGTTCAAGACATGTATTCCATTGCATAGCATTCATGTTGTGTGAGGTTAGTCTTCATGGTACATTTGGGGAACCCTTTAGGAAGAAGACAATGATTACATGATCATGATGATGATGCTTAGGGGGATCATGTCAAGTTTATGCTTGTGGACCAGATATGGATAATTTATTATTGCTTATGGGAGTACAGGTGGCCATTTTAATGTATTTGTTGCTATTGTGTTTTGACTAGAAGATGTTTATTATTGTTTGTTGAGAGTGGTGTTGATGTAGAAGTTTGTTTCTACTACCATTATATGGATTTTTTTTGTTGTTTCTTTAGGATAGAAAGAGCATTTTACATACTTATTGTTGCTACGACATGTTCTATGTTTCTCCGAGGAGTGAGAGATTGTTATCGCGGTCAGATCTAGCTAGTGTCTAGGGGAAGTTATTGATGATCAGTGGAGTGATGATGTTATTGATGATTTTTATCCCTTTTCCATGACGTCAATGGGGGAGACAATTAGGAGACAAATTTGATTGGTTTTTCAAAGGAAAATTGGATGGTTCAACTGGGGATGTCATCAATGCCAAAGGGGGAGATTGTTGGCATTGATGTTATGATGTAGTTTTTGGATGTAGTGTTGTTGGTTAGCATTGATTTCAACTTGATAGTTTTATGGGAACATGAGTTGTAGTTGTTTGTATTTGTTAGATTGGTTGTAGGTAATATTGACTATGATTGACTATGATTGGTTGTAGCTATATTATCCGCAAATGGTTGTGTACATGGGTTCTTTGATAGTTATATAGGTTCCCTTGGTATTAGTATTACCAAGTACCCTTTGTATTCATATTACCATTGTCTATGTGCTCATGGTTTTGGTCTCACTATGATATAGGTTCCCTTGTTGTTGGTATTACCTTGGTATTCTCATTTGGTATTTTGGGTTGTTTCTTTGATGGTTGTACAAGTGTCCTTGGTATTGTTATTACCATGGTACGCGTTCTCTTGGTACTGCTATTATGATGATTCTAGTGCTCTTGGTATTGGTATTATCGTTGTACAACTACCATTGATATTGGTATTACCATGGTATTTGCACATGGTATTCTAGTTTCCATGGTATTTAAACTTGTTTTTGGTGTTACCCTAGTATTTTGTTATGGTATTTGTTAAAGGTTGATTTGTTTGGCTTCCTAGATGTATATTGTTGTGTATTTTTTAGTTTGGTTGGTTGGTTCTCCTCAGAAATTATGGTTGAGTAAATAGAGAGGGTGTGAGTGAGAGAAGAGTAGTGTGTATGAAATCTACAATGAATTTTGTATAAAATGTGTAGTAATTCAAAGTAGTATTCAATGGCAGAAGAATCATGACCTAGACAAAATTTTATGTAGCAGTGACTAAGCAATCAAATTTAGCTCAAACATGAAAGCTCCAAGAAAGTCCTTAAACTACTGTTAAGTGAAATTTCTCATCGTTCTAAATCTAATGAAGTTCATTTCACCTCAATCCGACACAGTATGCTCATGTTATTGTCTTTTGATCGGTTGGCCCAACAACTAAAAAATGACCAGGTTTCCTTTCTCAATGACCATATAGTTGAGTCAGTTGGGTGACTATGCAGGTATGGAAAAATTGAGGGATAGCACTTGGCATGTTTTGGTTCATTAGTTTTTTTTTTTTTTTTATTGGATCATTCTTTATTGAGTGCACCAATAGGAAGGTGAAACATGGCCCAAGCACAAGCTACCACATGGTAGCCCCGAGGGTGCATCAACATTTTGGTATGGTCGGCCAAAGGCTGGTGGAGATCGAACTCCCAACCTCCCAATCAATATTCTAAGCCATTTCCAACTCCCCTACTCATGGTTCTTAACAACCATAGGGAAAAGATATGTTATAAAGCTTAATTAATTCTGAATTCGTAGAAGGGGTCGGGGCTAAGGTCTTCGTATCCAATCACTGCACACCCCATAGGACCAAGAGGAGCATCAACCAATGGGCTCGGGACCTATCCCTAGCCTGTGGTCATTGTTGCTACATGGGACCAAGGCACATGTTAATGAAGCTAGTAGGTTATAAGGGCAAGATTAAGGCCCAACCCATCGTCACGTGACAAGGCACTAGAATTTGGGTGGAAGAATTTAGGTGCTAAGATGACGAGTCAAAGATAAGCACTCACCGCCTAGTTCTATGGAGAGGCGTGGGATCATGAGTGTGTGGATAGGGTGCAATGCTGATGGGGGTAAGTTGTTATTATGTCCCCTTGACTTATGGTGTCCATGTGACAACGGCAAGTAGAGTCACATTTGGAGTGGTAGGGGTAGGCAGTTAGCATAGCCCCTAACCACATGTGCCATAAAACTTAGTGTGAGACCTTATTTTTTGGCAGTAAGGTGTTATTGGGAAATTAAGTGTTCAACAAGTTGCACCATCAGATGGGTGGAATTATCTCCTCATCAGCGGAAAATAAGGTAGATTTTTGGGAAAGTTAGTAAGTTGGTCCAATTTGTAGGACATATAACAACAAAACTATATGGAGAGCTTGCTGAGCCATATATTTGTGAGCTTGTGTCATTTTGGAGCTCAAGAAGAGTTCACTTAGGGGTTTTCGGACATTTTGGATCCAATGGTGAAATTTATTTTTGTATTTGACAATATATATGGAGTCTTTTTACAAGTTCAAGTCCAAGGGTGTATGTATCAATCAAGTTTTTGGAGTAGTTATTTATGGTTCTTGGGCATGGGGAAGGCCTTGTATTGGTTTTCTTACCTTTAGAATTCTATTGCAATAGTTGTTACTTGTAGGGTTCAACTCAGGTTTACTTTTCTCACTATGTAATGTTGAGGAAAGCATTATTTTTTCTCTTCATTGTGGAATTAAAGTGCTTTTCTTCTCATGTAAGCTCGCTTTCAGTTCGAATATAAGGTCTTGGTAGGAGATACCTTCTGGTGCCATTTTATGTGAGATTTATTTGCATGAGAAAATTTCGTTGAAGGGGAAATTGCCACATGTTTTATCAATAAACTTCTATGTACTCCTTTTTGTTGGAAATAATACTGAGAGGGGGGGGGGTGAATCAGTATTTATCAGATCAGATAAAACTTTTCAATTTCATACTCAGATTCATATACACTACTTCAATTAAGTGAACCAGTGTATACACGCGACTATGTCTAAAGAAACTAGCGTATACCCAGAGATCTTATAATTCAGTTTGCTTAATCGTCAGTAAATGCATCAAAACATTATTAAGCATATTAACAGTAAACAGGTGCAGTATAACAGAACAGGACATCACACAAGAGCCACACACATGAACAGCATGATATAAGGTGGAAACCCAATGTGGGTGAAAACCACCTGCCGCAATTCGTTTCTTTCTTCTTTAATGAGAAACTTCTTTTACAATGTACTGGTGCAGTCCTTTACCAGTATGCGGGATACAACCTGTAGAGGGCTACAACCCTCTCTCGTTTTCCAACTACTTCTGGAAGGGATCTACAACCCCCTCAACTCTTGTACTAGCTGATCCATTTACTAGTATGTAGGTGCTAACCCTACAATCTTCAGGGACCATGTTTCATCAATTTTCAGACTGGATCCAAGAGTACAAAACAAACATTACTGCAATACAATCACCAACTTATACTTGCATCATAATTCATTAAGCAACCCAATACTGAATCACTGCAACCCTGTCATCAAGTACACAGAAACAAAACAGAGCCCAGAACTCTGCAACAACCACCAGAATCAGTAGCAACCTGAAATATCAAATCTTATTATGCATACGCTACTTCACCGTACCAAAACCACGTGTATACACGCTTTCACCAAAGGCAACCCGCGTGCAGATCTAGAAATAGATTCTTATGCCTTCGCTGTTAGATCCGACCCTTGCCAAACGTCCCGAACAGATAACCAGCAATACCAGATCCTCTCACTTCATCAGACACCCATTACACCCATTTTTGCCTAATGATCTTCTCCTTATATAGCCTTAGGCCTTGCTCAATACCATGGTCCAAAACCATAACAAACCAATACCATCAACTCAAAACTAGAGATCAACACGTCTGTCGAGACACTATGGTCCAAAACCATAGGCACAACTTCCAAGGAATAACCGCCACGGACCAAAGGTACTTTTCACATGTACGCGCTTTTACTGAATCCAACCTGTGTGTACACGCTGATTCTCCTTGATGAACATGTATATCTCTTTCTTTTCCTTTTGTACTGAGATCTGTCCTCTGATGAAGTTGCCATCACCTGTACCAACCTCTGAGCACCTGTACCAACCTCTGAGTGAGTTGCCATCAAGGACAACACTTGAAACATAATGCCAACAATCTCCCCTTTTAGACTTGATGGCAACCACCACACCAAGTCACTCTCCCCCTTTGACATCAAGGGCAAAGGGCGTACCAAGATATTCTCTTCTTTGGTATACCTTCTACTGTCCATACTGCTGTCCATACTCCCCCTGAGTACATGCTGAAGTTTCTGATTTGGCTTCCCCTTTGTATATGCCAAGTGCACCAATCTATCCATGCTCCCCCTGAGCAGATGCAGGTTCTAAGACCAACCATTCAGATCTGTACCATAAGCATCGGCCTGCCATACTATTCCTTTGATGTATCATCAACTTCTAACCATAATGCCAACAATGAATTATTTGAAGAATATGCTCCCCCTGAGTGTGAGCCAACCATGTCTGAACCATTTCCTGAGTCTGTACTGTTCCCTCTGAGCCTGATCCAACCATGAGTGAACCTGGGTCTGTTCTGCTGCCTTTTCTCCATATACGCGACTGTGCAGCATGCAACTCGCGTATATACGCTATTTGTCTTCATTATATCAGCGTATGCAAGGAATACTGAAATTCATCACTTTCAGATTCCCCTATGTCTGTTATGTCAGCTGACTGAGTTATGCCACACTTTTCTGTCTCTGTCTTCTGTAATTCCTGAAACTGTAATGATGTATGGTCCTCTTGTTTTGAATTTTGAAATCTGCTCCTGCATTCCCTTGCTTTGTGTCCATAGTTGTTGCATGTATAACACCTTACATTTTTCATGTTCCTTCTAACACAATCAATTGCTTTGTGTCCATATGCATTGCAGGCAAAGCAATATCCTCTGAAATACCTGGGATGCGATGAT
>APFE030664032.1:4031-16245 GCA_000404065.3 Pinus taeda
GACTGGGCAAGCAGCTAAATACGCCTTGCAAAGTGACCTCTTCTCTCTCAATATTTTGGCAGCATAACCCCTCTATAGTCCTCAATTCTTCACTATCACTCTAGCATAATCTCAACACTCACAATAGCTCTGGAAAAACTAGTTGGTTTAATGCAGGGTGACAGTCATTTATAGATGGAGGAGGAGGGAGTATGCATTGTATCAGGACACCTACTGAAGATTTAGCATTATCCCAGAATAGCCACTGAACTTGGTTGTCATGGATAAAAAGATGACACTCGACCACTTTCATGAGATTTTCCCCCCAGAGAACTGCATGAACAAAGAGGAAAAAACACTTCAGTGCTCGCTGGCTAAAAATCATAACCAAACTTAGGTGGCGCGGGCTTTGCTCTATGACAGAGCGTCCATGGACGTGCCCTCTTTTGAGGAACTGAGTCATTGGCGCGGGTAAGACATTGTGGACCCGCGCTAATGGAAAAAGGGCACTTTTTAGAGCTAATCTGCAAAAGGTGTCTTTAGGGAGTTTGAAGTTCATACTCAGGAGAATCCAATGCAAGTGTTTTTAAGTTGTGTCACTGGTCACAGGTCCATAAATGCGTCCTCCAATGTGCGAAAGCAAGGGTAACAGGGACGGTGACCAACGGTGACAAATTACTGCGTAACAGCTAGTTTCCGCACAATCAAAGCGTCCCAGGGGTTTTTCAGGGTGTTGAATCCAAATATGCAGTTAAAAAAGCAATTTAACTGCAACACACCAAGATTTAACCTCGATTTCTTTCGCCGGATTCCGTCACCGGAATCTCCAAAAAGTCGCATTATAGACAACTCCATTCAACATTCCTAAAATTCTAATTTCAGAAAAAATGAAATTTAAGAAAAAAGTTGACAATTTGACAACACTTCTTAAAAATTTTTAAGATATTATTCCAATTTTTTATTCTAAATGACAAAAATCAATTTTTATTTTTTTTGACTTGTAAAAATTTTTCCCCACTTTTCTGAAGTGCCAGAGACCCTTTGAAGAACTCTTACGTGTTCAATTTTGATCCCTGCGTGCGAGCATAATTGATTCAATCAAATGGAAAGTATAGTATATAATTCAAATAGAAGTTTAGAGATTTATGGAGTAAGTTCTAATCATAGTTTCAGTAGAAAGACTGAGTCCAATACGAAACTGATGATTTTGAGTGAAATACCTCTTTTCTCGTTGAAGCTTGGTCCTATCTTCATAGACTGCCGGTTTGAATTCTGCTTTCTCTGGCCCCATCAGCGTATAAGTCTTACCTGCATCATGGATCAAATGTTCAAATCAGCCTAATGGTGGTCGTCGAACTAATCTGGACAGCCAGGACGGCATAACAAGTCAAATCCAAACATAGATTTCATAAGTGGAACGCTAAGGCATAACCGGTAGCAGAGTCGACGCCTCCCGTTGAGTTTTCTTGATGTGCAATATTAAGAAATGGGTAGACTCTCTTTGCATTACTTTTTGACAGTGCCCTCACAAGAGTGAATGGACTCATACCAAGGGGGCCATCTGGAATAATGAAAATATGGGATGGTAAAGGAATCTCCCAGAAATTATATATGAGCGCGAAGCCCATCACTGAGAACAGAATATATGACAACTGCGTTTGTCTCTGTGTATCCGTCTACCGAATATATGACAACTGCATTTGTTTCTGTATCAGTCTACCATAAAATGCTGCCTATGATCTCAATAGCAGAGCAAACATTATAAAGATTTTAATCAATGTAGGGAGACGAAAGGACTATAAATAGTTCGTTTGTTTAATGGAGATCGATAATCCGCGGACAGGTGCATTGAACACGAACACGCTATTGGCTATCACTCTACATCTAAGCAAACATTATTCCAATTTGTTTTAGCTTCCCTTTTTTATTTTTTATACAACAACATTTCCTGAGCAATTAAAAGTACAGGCTGGGTTGCCGTGGGCTCGAATACAATGAGATGGCACATATCGAAGATGTACAGTTTATAATTTTGGGAGTCGTCTCTGGAGGGAAGGAATTTAATCGATGCTAAAAAATGATTGGAATTTGAGTAAAAAATTTCAAAAAATTTTGTAAAATAGTGTATCAATCATATTTGTGACAGTGGAAATAGATGTTGGAAATTTTTTATAATTTCAAACAAAACATTGAACGGAGAAACAATGTTCTGTTTTAACCTAGAGAATGATACTCTGTTTTTGCACAGGGAAGCAAAAAGATTGTTTACTGGAGAACAGAGTTTTCAACCACACACATAAAACTTATATTCATTAATAAAAACAACATGTTACAAAAACTCTTCCTCTTAACAAAAAAATTCATTAAGAACTTCCAAAAAAAAATTACTCTGACTCTTTTAAAAATTAACTCTGTCTCAGCTTACACTACTATGTATAAAAATAAAATTTACATTTACAATTGTGAAAATAAAATCTTGTACATACTCTACCTTCAACGTTTCTGTGTATTTTTCAAAACATATTCAACTAACAAGAAAACATTACATTTGAGCTTCTGTGTAATTTTCGAAACATATTCAACTAACAAGAGGAAGAGGACATTACATTTGCGCTGCTACATATGCCCTTACACTTTCAACTAACAACAAAAAAAAAATTGCTTTTGATCGAGCTACAGATATTGCATATTACATTTCAACAACTAAGATTACATACACACTGTGTAAATTTTTTTTTCACTTATGCTGTTGCGTTCCCTTTTTTTCATCACATTACTAATACAACAACATAAAAAAATGACATATATGTTTTTTTGATTTATTCCATAAAAAAAATCTACACCCATACTTCGGTGGAAAATATACAACATTAAAATTAAAAAACTTACCTACATTTACGATCATAGTAAATTGCATTAAAATACTTTCCGGACAAGCCAGTGGTCAAACAAAAACTTCACGCAAGGTTCATGTGTTGGATTGTACCCATCTTTGGCTTCCCTTAAGGCTTCAAACCTTTGCGGTCAAACAAAAACTTCACGCAAGGTTCATGTGTTGGATTGTATCCATCTTTGGCTTCCATTAATGGCTTCAAATTTTCATTTTAATCGAACGGTTATCGCTTGCTCAATCCACATGAACTTCACCGGCCGGGGAATGAGTGGTTTTGGAACGTTACTGTGGACACGCGTCGGTTGGTCGGTGTAATCGAAGCTTCTCCAAGAAATACCACGCTGCGTGAAAAGTGGTGCGGGAAAATCATGGTGGTTTTCTAGAATTAATACGCGACAGTTGCAAATTATAATCTCAACAATAAATTCACCACAATCATGTTTGTGATAGTGGAAATGAAGTTTGATAGATTTTACTTGGATTTATAAAAATCTCTACCCAGATGTTTTCAAAATATAACCAAAATTTCCATAACTTTCAAGGCAAAAAAACATAATAGTTACACTACGACTTAATTTTGTGTTTGCTTTGGGGTGCAGGGGTCCTAAAACAACACAACTTTTTAGGTTGCCTTGGAGCAGTTGTAACACATGCCCCTATAACAACACAACTTTTTAGGTACATATAGATTAAAAATAATTTAAAGCGATTCATTGACATCTCATTGTCATCAATCCTCTCTAAAATAATGATAGTTTTATCGTAACAAATTTTTTTATGGTTGAATTTAGGCCTCTCTGATCTATATCAAAATTATTAAAATAATTTTCGGCAATAATCATATCAAAATTCATTTGGTTTCTAACTAATAAATATAATTTTTTATAATTTTTCGTTTATGGTAAGAAACATGCGTTAAAATAAAATATTGATCCCACTCATTTTTAGAGTGGTATATCAAGCCCAGATTGATGGGGTTTAAGAGTGGTATCTTAAACCCAGATTGAGAGGATTCATTAGTAATTTCATATGAGTTGAATTTAGGGTTTTATATAACTTAAAAGTACTTTTAGTCGACAAAATCGGAAAGTGAGAATATCTAATTTTGAAATTAAAACTTAAATGTTTAATCTAAGAGATGTATTAAATTTTTTTAATTTAAAGTTAATATTTATTATTGGTTTAAAGCTAATAATATCTATTTATTAATGGAAATTTATAATTTGTTAAAAGATAATATTGTTTAGTATTAAAATAATTGTGTGGTACAAAAATTTTATGTTTTTATTTTGTAAATTTATATCTGATAGGAAATCATTATATTGTGTTAAAAACATTTTAGATTATATTTCAATATCTCTATGAGTTAGAGTTTATTATTATTTTTTTAATATAAATTATGAAGAGGTTAGAAATAAGAGGAAATATTTCTATGAATTACAGTTTATTTTTAATATAAACTATTAAGAAGTTAGAAGTAAGAGGTTGTGTTGGAATCTATAATGTTATATTGATGTATCTATTATTGGAATCATGAAAATGTTCGAAATAAGATGTGAGAAGACTTGAATTTAGTATATATATGTATATGCTTTTTCTTTTCATGTATTACATTTGATGTGGGAACAACGCGATACATCAATAGTCAACTTATATACATTTCCAATGAACCATAAAAGTTATTTAAACAAGGAATGACAATTATTATAGATATAATAAAGGGGTTTAAATATGAAATTTTCTTGGGATTAAAAAGTTTGATGGTCCAAACTCAAAGCTCCATAACAATATTTCCAAAATAAACATGAGATACATATGTCAAATATTAAAACCAGCATAATTGGATTAAATTTAATAACGAGTATCAAAAAGGTCACCTAAAGGAATTGTACTTATAATTATTGTGGAAAATGGGGAGTTATTTTATTTATAATGATATATTATGAATGGGTGTTAACATTCAACTTTTTGGAGGTAGAAACAAATTAGGGAAATTCTTTGATAACACATGAATACACGTGTTATGCTCCAGGTTTACTAAGTGAACCCCCATGTATCTCATCATTTGTTGATGAATTAAGAGAGTACTAGTTCAATATTGTCCCATTTGAGATTCAATCTATAAAGTTGTCAATGTTGATCGTTACACCAGTAATGACAAATAGACTTTTATGTAGATTGAGAAGTCAAATCTATTTATAAGGAAAAAATAGTTCCAAATCATTGATCGATGCAAGTGTTTATATAATCTTTCCTAACACATATACACATATTATCTTCCTGGGCCTCTCTATCCCTGCTTCTCTCGCCCTTACTACCCACAAACCCATCTCAACCATTTCCCACCAACTCATTCTTCCCCAACCCTTGCTCTCTCTATCTCTCTCCTTGTTTCTATCTTTATCTCCCTCTAACCCTCTATCCATTGCGCCCCACCCCACTAAAACCAACCTCAACATTTTCCACTTGTTAAAGTCACTAACTGCTTGAATGCATATGCATTCCTAGCACTAAAAATGAGCATAAATTTTTTGAATGTGCACACATTTATGGAAGGTGCATGTGTTGTTAACACTTAGAATGTGCATGCATTAATGACACACACTTTTTTAATTTATATTTTTGTTGACCAAAATCCTACCTACAAGATGACTTTGTTTCCTTGGATATTTGGTTTGAAATCTAATGGGACCATCCCAACACTATTTCGATTAATCACTAATTAAATGATGTAAATAATGATTAAGATGTGGATTAGGTTATGGTTAATGACTTGACCTCGGATATTTATGGAATTTGATGTGGTGGCAATTATGAGCGTAGTTATTATGTTGTATTGTGCCTTGGGTTGCATTTCCTGCTCCTCGTCCACGCCAAAACCTTCCCTCCTACTATCACTCGGTAATTTTTGCTCTTTGCTCCTTGTTGTTGAGGGTTTTCTTTGGTAAGGTTATGTTGCCTGTGCATGCAACTACGCTGCAACTGTTGGGCGCGCTGTTCAGGGTTTCTTTGTCTGAAGGTTTGGCTCTTACATTCGCCTGGATAGCTTATGGTCCTGGTTCGTTATGAAAACCAAAATGGTTCTGTCGCCTATGTGAGTATATTCTTGTGCTTCATCTGCAACTGTTTTAACTGGTCTTTGCTCCACAGTCTCTGTCCTAGTATGAGGTTGTCTTGCTGGTAAATCTTAGTGGTTTTGGCATGCACTCAGGTTGCAAAACAATGGCACTCTCCTGTCTTCAGCTTCACTGCAGGTAACTTCGTCCGTCCATGATTCACTTTGCTCTTTCAGTTGTTCATCTTCTAATGTCGTTGCTCCCTTTTCTGAGTCGTTGTCTGGGTTTTGTGGCTCAATGGCCTATGCTCTATTTACGCTGTGAACCCTTCAAGTAAGGAAATGTATCCTTTTCTTGTATGTGTTCTTTCACTCCTTTTTTTCTTCCTTAGTCAGTAGTTTGCTCGCAGTTGGTTTTTGGTCCTTTTTTAGGTTATGGGTTTTGCAGTTGAGTGTGCTTGGAGAAGTCACTTCGGCCTCTCCCTAGTAGGCTTTGTTACCGTCACCTATTTTGGGTTTTAGAGTTAGGGTTTGTAAGTTTTTGAGGGTCTGATTTCCTCAATGGTTGTTCATTATTGTCCCTCGGGTGTAGTCTAGCGTCCTGGTCATTTTCAATGCAGGCTTTCCCGGTTTCTATGTTTGTTGTCTATAAATTGTATCAGATAGGAGTTGTTTTCCAAAACCCTTGTCTAGGGTTTGTTGGTCGTCAGTTTTGTGATTGTTCGTAGGTTATATTCGAGCTCTGTTATGTATATTTAGACATTTCATATTATGATTGAAAGGAAATTTCAGGGAAACATTGGCTTTGAATTACCTCTATCTTAATGGTGATTGTTGACTACTGTTTATTTCATTATGGCATGAACGTCCTCGATCTGTGCTTGTTATCTTGTGGTAGTATTCACAGTTTCTTCAATGAACAAAAATTTTGATAGACTTTCTTGTACTTGTTCAAGTGGATGGCTTCGAAATTGAGAAATTAATATGTGGCTTGTATGACTGTGTGTATGTGCTTAATTTGCCAAATTTCTTGTGTTTGTTCCTGTACATTCAATGTTAATTTCCCTTCATGGGTTACAAACCCTCATTCTAGAAATTCGTTACAGTCTCGCTGTCTAGACTCTATTTCTTTAGGAAAAGAAAATAGACAAACTAGTCGACACACACTGTGTCAATTACTCTGATTGTTCGGTGAATTAGGAAGAAATAAAGAAAATGTTATGATTACACAGATGGATTTGAATAAAATTTTCTGCTCTTTTATTATCAATGCTTGTATGCTTAATGCCGAACCTTTCCAATGATTTTTTCATTTACTTTTATATCCTCTATTCACAGTTACCTGAATTGTGTAGTTAATTTTTCAATTGTAATTCCTATTAGTTACATAACTATGCATGTATTCGGTTCTGCCTATGCTGCAAGATTTTACATTAGACATATTTGTCTTTCTCCTATAAAATCACAGAACAATTATTAACCTACTGTTTATTAAAGACAAACAAATTAATGACCTTAACTGACCTAACTGTCCTTAACTAATACTGAGATTAAAAAAAAAACAAAGTCTTACATCCTACTCTGACAAACTGAACATAAAGAAACTAATTTGCTAAAACAACTTCCACCTTGGTGGAGACCAACACTTGGTCATGGTGCCCTAGCTAGATGCTCCTGCATTAGGCTCCCGAGGCAAAAAGAAATCATGACTCCGGTCCATGAGCTTCTCAACTGAAGAAACTGCATGCTTAATTTGCCTGGCATCAAGCCACGAACTGTCCTCAATAGGATGTTTCTTCCACTTGACTAGGTATTGCAAATATTCCTTTCGCCGAGTTCATTTTGCCACCTGAGTGTCGAGGATTCTCTTGATCTCGAGAGGATGAACGTAAGGCATTTGTATCATCCAAGTTTCTTCTCCATCCTGGGTATTCTGTGTTGGCCATGTGGTTCTGTCTTCTTCTTCTGGGTCAGCAGTGTAAGGAAACAGGTCTACCACATTAAAGATGGGATAAATGCCTATCCCTGGTGGTAGCTGTATCTCATAAGCATTCATTGAAAATTTCCAGAGGACTTTGTAGGGACCTATCTTCTTGTACTTCAACTTGTTGTATGCACATCTAGGGAAGCGTTCCTTACGCAAATGCGCAAGGACTTCATCTCCCACATTGAACTTCACTTTCCTTCTTTTCAAATCTGCTTGTTGTTTATACTTTTGGCTGCTACCCTCCAATTTAATTTTCACCTGCTCATACAAATCTCTCATTGCGTTAGCGAAATCTTCTCCATATGGACTTCGCCTTTCTTGCTGTCTGATATCTCGCAACTCATGCACTCCGCAAGGATGCATTCCATACAAGATCTTAAAAGGACTGCAACCCATGCTGCGATTAGGCAAGTCGTTATAAGCGAACTGTGCCTGGGCAAGCACTCGATCGCACATCCACGAATTCTCACCAATCAAGCTTCGTAGTAGGTTTCCCAGACTTCTGTTTACCACCTCTATTTGTCTGTCTTTTTGCGGGTGATAAGCAGCGCTGTAACTCAACTATGTGTTATCTCAAAATCTGACCCTGGAAGGCTGCAGACCAGGAAGACCTCAAGTAACTATTTCAAACCTACTTTAGGCTGAGGCTTAGCCTCCCCAACCAGAGAGGGCTCTCTCAAAGGATTAATGTTTTTTTATTATCATAAAGATGGCTAACTCTTGTGAAACAAATGTAAAAATATGAGTGGTGGAAACACAATTAGAAACTATCCATTGGGCTTATGGAGTCAACATCCTTTCAGTATAACAATGGTATCAACCTTGCACAGAAGTCAGGGCATTCAGCATTCAACACATTCAGAACATACCAAAAACATATAGGACCACACAGTTTATGAATGTATACAGGAAGTTAGAGCACTATGAGTGAATTATAAGTGATTACACATTAATACCACTGCAAATATTGGGAAAAGAACAACACAGCACATTCTGAACATCGAATCCCTCCTGAGTCCTGAGAAGCAAAGCCAATCTTGTATTACTAAAACAGAGTCTTTACATGAAGCCAAATAACATAGCTTTTTTTAATAAACTTCCAACCTTGAGTACATTTCTCTTTCTCCTATTTATAGAATTCTTTAAATAGTTGAGATTCCTCCCCCAGCATGAGGGGAACTCGAATTCTACTTCTTATGACACCTATTCACACTTTAAAACTAACTAATAAATACAACTGACTACTAACTAGCAGTTTAAGAGACCTAAGACAATTAGGATTCTATCTCTACATCATGCTGAACATAGCATTTATTACAATCAAGATTCATTCTGAACATCGAATCCCTCCTGAGTCCTCAGAAGCAAAGCCAATCTTGTATTACTAAAACAGAGTCTTTACATGAAGCCAAATAACAGAGCTTTTTTTAATAAACTTCCAACCTTGAGTACATTTCTCTTTCTCCTATTTATATAATTCTTTACATGGCTGAGATTCCTCCTCCAGCATGAGGGGAACTCGAATTCTACTTCTTATGACACCTATTCACACTTTAAAACTAACTAATAAATACAACTGACTACTAACTAGCGGTTTAAGAGACCCAAGACAATTAGGATTCTATCTCTACATCATGCTGAACATAGCATTTATTACAATCAAGATTCATTCTCTGACAAGTGGTTTCCTTCAGCTTTAGCCTTGATGGATGTTTAAAGCTCTTTGTTGGCCCTTACTATCTTATCTCTTCACTGCTACTGAGAAGTAGGAAACTGCCCCTATTCTTATGCTTTTGGTTTCCTCAAAGACATTCAGAACCAATTAACCATGTTGATCTTCTTTAGTTACCCAACAATCCATTTGAGTGCCACATTCTTCATGTTCTGTAAGCCTTTCCCATATACATGTGTGATGACAAAAACTTTCCAAAACTAATTGAAAAGTCATTTACAATACTAGCGGTGATAATTTGTATAACAAAAAGTTTAAAGTTCTTATAACTTCCTCTCGCTTGTTTTGCTCTGGCTGATTGCTTGCACATTGTAAATGATCTTTTTCTGAGACTTCCTTTCAAAAATTTTCCCTTGGTCCCTCAAAATTGGTCAACTGAGTTTTAATTAGGAAGCTACAGTAGTTTCGTAGCGCGCTACGAAACTGCTGTGCATTATGCATCACCTACAGTAGTTTCATAGCGTGCTACGAAACTGCTGTGTAATCACAAAACACAGTTTTAATACCAAACTCTGACTGTCTTGAGCTTTCTTTTCTTGAATTGTCTTTTTCATCTGCCCTGAAATTACTAGTTGCATATGGATAGTCCACCATAGCAAGGTTACTGTATGATGAGCTTAAGCAGTCTTGTACTTCCTTTGTGCTTTTGAGATCCCTGCACATGCGAAACTTCTTGCTAAGATTTTGTAACCCTTCATCTTTTTCACCATATGTCTCCAATGCTTTCCATGATTGCTGTATCACCTTCAAACAGTTCTCACTTTCCCATTTGAAATCATTGAAACGAGATTGTAGAATATATCAAATGATACAATGTCTTCAAACTGCAATATTGGCGCAGATGAAGCTAGGGCACCTATTGCAATATGTGGATATTTCAACCGCATCCAAGCAGCTAACATTCCACCATAAGAACCACCAAAAAAGAAAACTGGACAAGCCTCGACAGATAGGTTCTTCAGTTGTGAGATAAGATAGTGAATCTCCATCCTTGTAGGCCACACTCTGATTGTCATAGGGCATAGACTCTCCATAGTAGTGGTGTTCTGGAAAGACGAGCACAGCTCTGAACTGAGGTGCTATGTCCCACATAAATCCAGTGTTCACAGCAAACCAGTCAATGTATCCCTCATTCCCTCAATAAAGAAAGATAGGCCCCATACCCTTGAGTAATCTACCTGCTTTCATGGTTTCCTCGTAGTATGGTAATTCTATCCCTGTAGCGCACTTTCAAAGCAACCAACAATGACACGGTCTCAACAGAGTAGTATCCACGATCAGCATAGTCACCCATGAAGGGATAGTTGGTATCAAGAGCCTTGCCACCGATGCGAAAGAGCTCTATCAGATCATGGAACCAATGTAGCATCAGCTGCCTTCCGAACAGCTTTGCAAGCTTGTACGCCTCCAGTCCGTGCAAGATCACGCAATGAGGTCTCAAGTTTTTCACTGACAGTTAAGCATACATGACATTTTGAAGGCGCTGAATGGTGTCTTGGACCTTGTCTCGCATGCCAAGACAATGAACTCATCATCCTCACAAAGCTCCACAACATTTATATCTGGATTTGCAGTTACAATCCATTTTTCAGCAGGGAGAAATTTGTTTTGTTTGAATTCCATATCTCCAATAGCCCTCGCCAAATTTAGGCTTCCATTGATACGTCTAGCATGAATGAATCCTCCAGCTCGAAGAATTCGATCCCTTTCGATCTCAAGCTCTGGCTTGTGATCTCGTGACAAGTTGTATGCCTGACCCTTTCTTGAGAGGACACAACAGGAATCACCAGCATTTGCCACAATAAGCTGATTATTTTGAAAAAGTACAACACATGCCGCACTTCCAGAAGTTGGCCTAGAAAAATCAACATGTGGTCCCTGTTCAAATACCCAGTCCTCTTCTTGATCTTTATCTTTGTTCTCTATGTTTCTTGGAGAAGAAAACCAAATAAATCCCTCTAATAAGCCAGTGAATTTTTTGAACTTATCCCCAAGTATAGCTAATTTCTTGCAGCCCCTTTGCCCATGCATCATCTCATCCATCCTGTAAAATGTTCTTCGGAGATTTCCACATAAATGGCCATTTATGTAGGCCTCACTCTTCAACACTTGTGAATGAAGATATTTTAGAACCACCATCCGATAGATAGTTCCATCAAGTTCCTTTTTCTTAGTGACTTTCAAATTCAGGATACCTGATAAGATGTTTCTAAGATTTGGCACTTGTTTAAGTAAATGCAGCGTAAATAATTGCTCACATGGCCCAGTTTGAATTATGTCATTGAGGAGCAATTGAGCCAGTGAGTTGAAGAAGCTATATCCACCTTCTCGTTCTAACACAAAAGCAATAAGCATCCCAACTGTGTGACCTGTTAGCGCTTCGAATTCACCTAGGCTGAGATAGACAAACTCTCAAGGCTACATCAAACCATTTCACCTCGTAGCTAGCCCTACGAGGTATGAGAAGGTTCTCTCGGGTCAGATTCGGTAGATCTTTTAATATGATAAGCTGACCAATTAGGAATAAAGATTTTAGGCTAGTAAATTGATAAGGGGGGTTGATTTAAA
>APFE030664043.1:11177-91405 GCA_000404065.3 Pinus taeda
TGAACTTTTCTCCACATGAAATAAACTTTTATCTTCATGAAAGTGCGTGAACTTTGCTGCACTATAATTTATCATCTGAGATGAGTGGGTTGCCATCAAGTACAACATATGTATCATAATGCCAACAACGAGTGCGTTTTTAATAACAGGATCCCGAAATCAGTGGAAGTGGCTGCCAAAGTAAAAGCTCTCTTGTTGGAAATAGTAAATAATCCAACTTTCCCCCTCACTCTATCTGTAAAAGCCTCTATGTGGCTAGGACCCTGCGTGCCAGGAGAGAGGAAAGATCCAATCAACAAACCAATGAAAGATCCTTCTTGGCGCCTACGTCTCACTACAAGTGACTTTCTTAAGTGGTGGCAAGGGACCCCAAAAGTCACTATCTTCTTCGATGGAGCATCCAAGGGGAATCTAGGCACTGTAGGCATAGGGGGTTTGATACTTTCCCCAAACAAATAAGGAAAAACTAGTTTTAGCTGGGGCCTTGGCATAAGCTCGAACAATCAAGCAGAGAGTTACAACCTCCTAAAGCTTGCCAAATGGCGAAAGGAGTTAGATTACAAAACAATCCAAATTTTCGGAGACTCAAAACTCCTGATAAAGCTCTTAAACTCCGAAGATGATTTCAGCAACGCAGCTTTAAACAAAACCTTGTAGATAATTCGAAACACTTTGAAATATTTCGACACTGTTGACTCATTCCATATTCTACAGGATTTAAACAAACAAGCGGACTCACTGGCAAATAAAGGCTACCTACTGTCACAAGGTAATCTTAACCTTAATGGAGGACCCTACCTAATTCACCCTTTGCCTTAGACAATCTTCACAAGGTAGAACTGCTACTCAGAGGGAGAGTGGTATGTGGCACCTAGAAAGTCACATTCAGGATTACCATGTAACAAGCAGATGGAACATCAAGCACAAGGACTATCAAGCAGAAGAAACAATAATAGAATGTACAGTAGCAGATCGTAGAAGGAATAGTCGCAGAAGGAAAAACAACCAAAGGAATAGTAGAAGCAGAAGGAACATCATACAGATCAAGGCACAGCAGCAGAATCAACAGCAAACAAAAGGAATTGTAGCAGAACGAACAACATCAGAAGGAACAACGACCATAAGGAACAACAACAGAAGGAACATCAACTGAAAGAATAACAGCTCAAAGAAACAGCAGGCCAAAGGAACAACAGACCAAAGGAACAGCAGGCCGAAGGAACAGCACCCGAAGGAACATCATATCGAAGGAACAACAACAAAAGGAACAGTAGGCTAAAGGAACAATAGGCTGAAGGAACAACAGTTCGAAGGAACAACATCCAAAGGAATAGCAAGCCGAAGGAACAACAACCCGAAGTAATAGCAGGCTGAAGGAACAATAGACCGAAGGAACAGCAACTGAAGGGATAGCAGGCCAAAGGAACAAGCACCCAAAGGAACAGTAGGCCGAAGGCATAGCAACAAAAGGAATAACACCCTAAGGAACAACGGGCCAAAGGAACAACAAGCCGAAGGAATAACAGTTCGAAGGAACATCATCCAAGGGAATAGTAGGACGAAGGAACAACAACCGAAGGAACAACAGGCTAAAGTAACAACAAGCAGAACGAACAATAGCAGAAGGAACGGTAAACTAAAGGAACATCAAAAAGAAAAACACAAGGAAAAGGCCACAAAATTTGCTCTCCCAAAGATAAAATGTAAGACAAAAAGCAAGAATAGCCAAAGAACTCACAGAACATTTGAATTAAAACTCAGGGGAAGGGACTACCATCAGCTCATTCTCTTTTCTTAGTTTTTAAAAGCTACTGTCGATTGTAATAGGAGCTTGCTCCACTTTTGGCAATAAATACATTAACTGTTCTTGTTAAAAAAAAAATAACAATTATTTTATTTTAAGGGTAAGGTGAGTTAGATATATTATATAATGTATTTATTATTGATTCATCTTTAGAATAAATTAAATAAATATTATTTAAATATAATAATTAAATAAATAATATTAAATAAATTAGTATTTCGGCCCTTTCTCCCATCCGGTCAAAAATGGTCATTATCTAGCCATTTTTTCCCTTAGCTGCTAGAAGGTTTGGACTCCCTATTTAACTTTTTGCTTTGATCTGATTTTTCATCTGGTCCTGATGATGAGCCACACTGGCTGGTTTGAAACGCGTTGACCTAAATCTACCAATGTGATTTCTTCTGAAATTATTTTCAAATCAAAATATGTGTCCATCTAATGCTATAAAAAACAAGACTCCCTATGAAATGTGGTATGGCCACATTCCTTTAGTGAGACATATCAAGGTTTTTGGTTCCACCTGCTATGCCTTAGTACGTTAGGAACAGAGAAACAAACTCAGTGCAAGGAGTCATAAGTCTATCTTCTTGGGGTACTCAAATACCTCCAAAGCATACCATCTCTATGATGAAGTCAGTAAGAAGTTTATAATATCTAGAGATGTGATCTTTTTTTAATCTTCCGAGGCTGACAATATTGTTGCGTGACAACTTGATCGCTTGGATACATTCATACATGTAAAATCATTTCAAGTGTTTGAAAAATCAAATTCCACATCTTGAAGGGGGGATTCCTATACTGAATCAATATGTGGAATCTTCTTATGAAACACTCTCTCCCCCACATGAAGCTCTAGCCACTTATGACACTTTGAGTTATGTGAGTGACAAAATTGGGAGACTAAATCTTGATTTAGCCCGATCTCAATCAAGTGAGCAACCTAGGCCATCTTAGAAAGGTCCTCCTAAATGGTTGACAAAGACACTTGAAAGTGTTTGTCCTGATGAGGTCAGAAAGATAGGAACAAGAAGCTCAAATAGAAAAAATGGGGGTAATGTAGATGATTTTGATTCACCTGTTGATATGGATGTTTCTTATGATTGTGAGCTAAACTTTTCTACATATTTTGAACCAACTTCATTCAAAGAAGTTTCTTCTCATGATGAATGGAAAGAAGCAATGTAGAAAGAATATGATGCTTTGATAAAGAATGGCACCTGGAATCGGGTTGATCTTCCATTAGGAACCAAAACAATTGACTGCAAGTGGGTCTTCAAAAAAAAGTATAAAGCAGATGGCTCACTTGACAAGCATAAAGCCAGGTGTTATGAAACCAGCTCACGGAAAGATAGAAAAGATATATCAACGCCTTAGAATTCAGCCTCTTCGAGGGAGCAACCTCCTTTACATTAAACAAATGAATGATTCTTTGATGATTCAAATGACAAAACTTCGTTTCTATATATAGGAGTCTAAGGTGTCACAATATAACCCAGCCGACCTAACAATAATAATAGAAAGGCACAAAAATAACAATAGAGGGATTCTATGGGGCACAGTAATAACAATATGGGGACAATAGGGGCACAACAATATTAATAAGGGATACGACTACAATAGTAATGGGGTAATCACTAGTATTTTAGGGATGTAACATGACCCTCTCCTTCAAAAAAGTGTTTTCCTCATTGCTTGAGTAATTCTAGATGCTTCTATACAAAATTCTCATCCTCCCATGTGGAATCTTCAGCGGATAAGTTCTTCCACTTGATGAGATACTCCGAAATTGATCGATTTCATAGTTGTCGAGTTCTTGTTTATGTGACTACTTCTAATTCCAGTAAAAAAATTCCTTCCTCATCAATTTCTAGCAATATTTTTTGAACTGGGAGCTTGTCGCCTATAACCTTCTTTAAACATGAAACATGGAAAACTAGGTGCACTCAAGAAGCTACAGGAAGCTCCAATTTGTATGCCATAGTACCAAATTTTTGCAACACCTTGTACAGACCATAATACTTTGGTGATAATTTATTATCCTTCTTAGCTTGCTTGAGGGACATTTGTTTATATGGTTGTAGCTGTAGGAATACTCGATCACCTAAATCAAAACTTCTTTCACTGCGATGTTGATCTGCCTGTTGTTTCATTCTATTTTGCGCCAACACAAGGTTATCCTTTAAGAGTTGGAGGACTTTTTTTTATGCTCGATGTGATGTTCCACTACTTGAACCTTAGAATTTTTTGTTAAATATGATGTGATGGATGGTGGCTGATATCCATAAAGTGCCATAAATGGTGTCATTTTTGTTACTGCATGGAAGGAAGTGTTATACCACCATTCAGCCAGAGGCAACCATTTCACCCATTGTGTCTATTTATCAAATACAAAGCAAAAAAGATATCCTTCCAAACATTTGTTTACTATCTCAATTTTCCCATCAGATTGAGGATGATAAGATGAGCTATGAGCTAACTAAGTACCGAGACAAGAAAATAATTCTGTCCAAAAATTTCCAGTGAAAATGGGGTCTCTGTCACTTACAATAATCTTTGGATTTCCATGTAGCTTTTGAATAGTTTCCATAAATGCAGTAGAAACTATATTGGCTTTAAATGGATGTGATAATGCATAAAAGTGTGCACACTTGGTAAGTTTGTCAACTACCACCAGGATGATAGTCATTTCCTTAGACTTCGGTAAACCTATGATAAAATCCATTGAAACCTCCCCCCAATGTTGTCTTGGAATGGATAAAGGTTGTAATAGACCCAGGGTCTTAATTGTTTCAAATTTATTTTGCTGGCAAACCAAACATTCGGCCACAAACTTTTGAATATCCGATTTAAGGCCATGCCAAAAAAAATCCCTCTTAACCCTGTGGTAAGTTTTTAAAAATCCTAAGTACCCTCCTAAGGGAGAAGTGTGCAATTCCATAAGAATCTTTTGTTTGAGTTGGGAATTCTTACAGAGGTATAAGCAATCTTTGTACCATAATGAATCATTTTTCTAGTTAAATGTATCAAATGTACTAGAATCTTGTTGTAACTTTCGAATAAGTGCCCACACTTCTTCATCATTCTTCCATTCCTCCCTTTCTTTGTTTATTCAATTTGGTCGGATAATAGAAATGGTGCACAACAATGCTTCCACATCCTCATCCTTACTTAAGAGTGCATCTGCCACCACATTTTTCTTCCTTTTTTGTAGATGATTTCAAAGTCATAACTCAACATCTTTGTGACCCACTTCTGTTGCTCTTCAGAGGATGATCTTTGTTCTAAAAAGTATTTAAGGCTTTCATGATCCGTTTTTACCTTGAAGTGTCTTCCCATTAGGTAGGGTCGCAATTTCTTAAGTGCATATAGTATTGCCAACATTTCCTTCTCATAAATTGCTTTGTGTAAAAACTTTCCATTGATTGGATGACTTTCAAAAGCAATGGGTCATTCATCTTGCATTAAAACAACACCAATTCCATTTCCTAAAGCATCACATTCCACAATAAAGGTATTTGTGAAGTCTGGTGTAGCTAAGACCAGTGCTCGGCACATTGCCTCTTTAAGATGTTCGAAGGCCTTTGTTGCTTATGGATTCCATGAAAATGCATCTTTCTTCAATAATGTTGTTAGATTTGCTGCTATTCTCCCATAATTCTTAACAAACTTGTGATAATACCCTATCAACCCGAGAAATCCTTGCAGATTCTTTATGGATGCGGGGATTTTCCATTCCTTAATGGCTTTAATTTTGCTAGGGCCTTGTGTAGACCATTGCATACATTAAGCTTCCAACTGCTGATGCATATGGAACTTTAGACATATAATCCATGTCTACTTGGGTCTTTGGTCACATTTCCTTACTGCGTTTGAAATTGCTAGCAAAAGGTGTACTAACTGGTTTTGCATTATGCATATTAAATCTTTTCAACACCTTTTGTATGTACTCATTTTGAGACAATGTTAATTTGCAATTTTTCCTGTCTCTAGTTATTCTCATACCAAGGATTTGTTTTGCAACTCCCAAATGCTTCATTTCAAATGAATTTGCCAATTTTCTTTTGAGCACATTTATTTCCTGCATGTTAGACCCTACAACAAGTATGTCATCTACATACAATAACAATATAATATAGCTGCCATCATTTTGCTTTTTCAGATAAACACAATGATTAGAGTGACATCTAGTATAACCTTGTTCAGACATAAACTTGTCAAATTTTAGATACCACTTCCTTGGAGCCTCTTTTAAATCATACAAGCTCTTCTTCAACCTGCACACTAGTTTCTCCTTCCCTTTTACCTCATATCCTTGTGGTTGCTGCATATGTATCTCTTCCTCCAAATCCCCATGGAGAAAGGTTGTCTTTACATCTAACTGCTCAAGATGCAAATCTTGAGCTGCTACTAGACTTAGAATAGTTTTGATTGAAGTCATTTTCACAACAGGAGAAAATATCTCATCAAAGTCTATACCCTTTTTCTGTGCAAACCCTTTCACCACAAGTCTAGCTTTATACCTTTTTCTACCGCCATCTTCTTCCTTCAACTTGTAAACCCATTTATTCTATAATGTTGTTTTACCTGCAGGCAACCTGACTAAGTCCCAAGTCTGGTTATGTGCTAAGAAGTCCATCTCTTCTTTCATGGCTTGCTCCCACTTCTTCCTGGTTTGTACCTGCATTGCTTCTTCATAACATTCAGTTCACCAGAATTAGTCAACAATACATAATATAATGAAGGAGAGTATCGTTCAAGGGGTCTACTTATCCTGGTAGATCTTCTAACACCACTTTCAGGTGTTTGGGGTGCTTGTTGTTGTTTTGGTTGTTGTTCTGGTTGTTGATCATTGTGATTTTCAGGCACCATCACTTTTCCTTTGATATCATCAATCACTGTGTATTCTCTGTTTTCTTTTTCCTATTTCTTTTCTTGCAGCTGATTCTTATAGAAGACTTTTTTATTGAATATTACATCTCTGCTGCTAATGATTTTGTGATGTTCATAATCATATAATCGTTAACCAAAATCATTAACACCATATCCAATAAAGGTACATTTCTTTGATTTTTCCTCAAGCTTTATTCTATTTTCTTTGTTAATGTGGACAAAAGCTTCACAACCAAAAGTCTTTAAAAAAGAGTAGTTTACCTTTTTACCTATCCATGCCTCCTCTAGAATACCACCATCCAAGGAACTTGAACGCCCTCTGTTTATTAGATAAACAACAGTATCTACAGCATCTGCCAAAAATTGTAAAGGCAATCCTGCATGCAATCTCATACACCTTGCACGCTCCATGATTGTCCTGTTCATCCTTTCTGACACACCATTTTCTTGTGGTGTTCTTGGAACTTTCTTCTCTCTACGAATTCCATTCTCAGAACAGTACCTATCAAAATCTTTGCTACAATATTCACCTCAATTGTCTAATCTGAGATACTTCAACCTTTTTCCTGTCTCATTTTCAGCCAAAGCTTTCCATTTCTTAAAAATATCAAATACATTAGATTTATTTCGAATACAATAAATCCAGGTTTTTTTGGTTGCATCATCAATAAAAGTAACATAATGACGAGAGCCACCAAGAGATGATACTTGAGCAGGTCCCCATACATCTGTATGTACAAGCTCTAATTTTTTGCTCTTCTTTTCTTTCCCAACTCTAAGGAATCTGACTCTCTTTTGTTTTCCATAAACACAATTCTCACAAAATTTTAAATCAACATGCTTCAAACCTAGCAACAAATTTCTTGAGTGAAGAATCTACATCCTCTTCTCACTCGTGCCCGAGCCTATGATGCCACAATGCCGTATCTTTTCCTGTAGAGGTTAAAGCATTAACAGAATTAGAAATACCATTGCATAAATACAATGTACCAACCTTTCCTCTTTTCACTATTACCAGGGATCCTTTAGTGACCTTCTAGGTTTTATCTGTGAAAGTAGTTACGCAACCTTCACCTCCCAACTACCCTATTGAAATCAGATTTTTCTTCAGATCTGGAACATGCCTTATCTCCTTCAATAGCCAATGATTTCCATTTTGTTGTTTTATGAAAACTGTACCCATTCCAATGATTTTACAAGGTTTATCATCACCCAATCGAACCTGTCCAAAATCACCTTGAACATAATCATAAAAATGTTTCCTATCAGGTGTGGCATGGAATGAGGCCCCTGAATCTACCACCCACGCATCGATAATATTTTTTAATGAAAGAATCAAAGCATCTTGTAACACATCACCTGTTACATTCGATTCATGATTGTTTTCTTGCTGTGCGTCTTCTTCTCTTCCCTTCCGAGACTTGCAGTCTTTCTTTAGGTGTCCTTTCTTTCTACATTTCCAGCACACTATCCCTGATCTAGACTTGGATCTACCTTTTCTTGACTTACTGCAATATCCAGAGCTCTTTCCTCTTTCCATTTTTCTTCCCCTAGTCTTTGCAGTCAAAGCATTACCTGATGTCTCACCGGAGATTTTCCATTGCATTTCCTCACTAAGGATTGCATCGACAACATCATCAAACTTTAAAGTACTAGATCCAGAGAGAAAATTACTAATGGCCATAACTAAACCATTCCAACTTGCTGGCAATGAGCACAGAAATAATAGAGCCCTAACTTCATCATCAAAATTTACCCCTACAAAACTTAATCGACTTGTAATTGTATTAAAATCATTTAAATGGTCTACAACAGATCCACCTTCTAACATCTTCATATTAAATAAACACTTCATAAGAAATACCTTATTTGAGGCCGAGGGTTTTTGATATAGTTTGGCCAATGCCGACATTAAACCCTCCATTGTCGTTTCCTTTGAAATATTAAACGCTACCGATGCCGCTAGGCACAACCGTATTGTTCCAAGTGCCTTTCTGTTGAGAATATCCCATTCTGTGTATGTCATACTCGTTGGCTTCTTTGTCTTTCCACTCAATGGTAGGTATAGATCTCTCTGATACAGATAATTTTACATCTGCATCTTCCACAACTGGTAGTTTTGGCCATAGAATTTTTCGACCTGGAACCTACCATCTTTTGCCATTGCTCCCACTCGAACCAGGAACCCTTCTCTCCTATGAGTTTATCAACCAAATAGACCTTTAGCTCTAATACTAGTTGTTAGAAATTAATATATTATAGAGCAATGGAACACATAAAATATTGCAGAAATATAAACATAGAAAACCTATAAAACAAGAGAGACACAGATATACGTGGTTCACCCAGTTTGGGCTACATCCACAGAGAAATAGCCAATCCTTATTTTATTATATTATCCAGCAAACTGAAGAGATACAACCTATAGCAAATCTGCTGTAACACCCTCTTTGCTCTCAATCCCCTCTCTCTTCTTCACTCAGAATACAGATGTACATAGACGCAATATGATTCCCTCATATATAGTGAGGGGTTGCCTTCTAGGGCTAGAAACCCTAAATTAAACATAACTTCTACCGTCAAATCATCCGCCTAATGAACGGCCCAGATTGACTAGAAATTACTAGACTTTTACAAGGCAATTTTACATCTATTTTTATCTTCGAGGGCGCTGCCCCCGAATCCCCGCCAGGGGACCACTGGCCCCTGGACCCCCATGGGGGGGACAAGTCCCCCCCACGTGGAGGGGTTTACAGTATTCCTAGGGTATATATATGGCTAAAAACTTTGAATACAGAAGATAATCAGGCTCCACACCCAACAAATGTATGGGGACCTACTCAGCTATCATCTCTCGATGGCTCTCATTATTATGTTACTTTTATTGATGATGCAACCAGAAAAACATGGATTTATTGTATTTTAGATAAATCTGATGTATTTGATACTTTCAAGAAATGGAAAGATTCGGTTGAAAATGAGATAGGAAAATGGTTGAAGTGTCTCAAATCAGACAATGGAGGTGAATATTGTAGCAAAGATTTTGATAGGTATTGTTCAGAGAATGGAATTGGCAGAGAGAAGAAAGTTCCAGGAACACCACAAGAAAATGGTGTGTCAGAAAGGATGAACAAGACAATCATGGAGCGTGGAAGGTGCATGAGATTGCATGCAGGATTGACTTTACAATTTTGGCCAAATGTTGTAAATACTACTATTTATCTAATAAATAGAGGGCCTTCAAGTTCCTAGGATGGTGGTATTCCAGAGGAGGCATGGAAAGGTAAAAAGGTAAACTACTCATTTTTAAAGGCTTTTGGTTGTGAAGCCTTTGTCCACATTAATAAAATAAATGAAGCTAAGCTTGAGGCAAAATCAAAGAAATGTACCTTTATTGGATATGGTGTTAATGATTTTGGTTATCGCTTTTATGTTCATGAAAAACACAAAATAATTAAAAGAAGAGATGTCATATTCAATGAAAATGTTTTGTATAAGGATCAGAATGCAGGAAAAGAAATAGGAAAAAGAAAATAAAGAATACACAGTCCTTGATGACATCACAAAAAAAGTGAAGGTGCCTAAAAATCATAATGATCAATAGCCAGAACAACAACAACAACAACAACCACAATAGCAACAAGCACCTCAAACACCTGAAAGTGGTGTTAGAAAATCTATCAGGATAATTAGACCCCCTGAACGATACTCTCCTTCATTATATTATGTATTATTGGCTAATTCTAGTGAACAAGGATGTTATGAAGAAGCAGTGCAGGTAGAAACCAGGAAGAAGTGGGAGCAAGCCATGAAAGAAGAGATGGACTCCTTAGCACATAACAAGACTTGGGACTTAGTCAGGTTTCCTGCAGGCAAAACAACATTGCAGAATAAATGGGTTTACAGGTTGAAGGAAGAAGATGGAGGTAGAAAAAGGTATAAAACTAGACTTGTGGTGAAGGGACTTGCACAAAAAAAGGATATAGACTTTGATGAGATATTTTATTCTTTTGTTAAAATTACTTCAATCAGAACTATTTTAAGTGTAGTAGTAGCTGAAAAATTTCATCTTGAGCAATTAGATGTAAAGACATTGTTTCTCCATGGGGATTTGGAGGAAGAGATATATATGCAGCAACCACAAGGATATGAGGTAAAAGGGAAGGAGAAGCTAGTTTTTAGGTTGAAGAAGAGCTTGTATGGCTTAAAACAGGCTCCAGGGTAGTGGTATCTAAAATTTGACAGGTTTATGTCTGAACAAGGTTGTACTAGATGTCACTCTAATAATTGTGTATATCTCAAAAGGAAAAATGATGGCAGTTATATTATATTGTTATTGTATGTAGATGAAATCATTGTTGCAGTTTCTAACATGCAGGAAATAAATGTGCTCAAATTGGTGAATTCATTTGCAATGAAGGATTTGGGTGTCGCAAAACAAATCCTTGGTATGAGAATAGCTAGAGACAGGAAGAATCGAAAATTAACATTGTCTCAGAGTGAGTACATAAAAAAGGTGTTGAAAAGATTTAATATGCAGAATACAAAACCAGTTAGTATGCCTTTGGCTAGCCATTTCAAACTAAGTAAGGAAATGTATCCCAAGACTCAAGAAGAAATGGATTATATGTCTAAAGTTCCATATGCATCAACAGTTGGAAGCTTAAAGTATGCAATGGTTTGCACAAGGCCTGATATTGCACATGCAGTGGGAGTTGTAAGTAGGTAAATGAACAATCCAGGAAAAGAACATTGGATGGAAGTGAAGTGGATTCTCAGGTATTTGAGAGGTACCACAAATGAAGCCTTATTCTTTGGTGGTTCAAACATTGCTCTACAAGGATATGTTGATTCAGATATGGAGGGTGATAGAGATAACACGAGGAGCACCGCAGGGTATGTGTTTACTGTAGGTGGCATAGCTGTTAGATGGGTCTCAAAACTACAAAGTGTTGTTGGACTCTCAACAATGGAAGCAAAGTATGTTGTTGCTACAAAGGCTAGTAAAGAAATGATTTGGTTACAAAGGTTTCTGGATGAATTGGGTAAGAAGCAAGAGTTGGGAAGGTTATACAGTGGCAACCAGAGTGCCATACATCTTGAAAAGAACTCTGCATTTCATTCCAATACTAAACATATACAACTCAAGTACCATTTCATACGGACAACATTGGAAGATGGACAGTTGAAGGTGGAAAAGATACACACTAGGTAGAATCCTGCAGATATGTTAACAAAAGTTGTAACAAGGGAGAAACTAAGATTCTGCTTAGTTTCAATTGGTCTTCAAGTATGATGAAGAAGATGAGAAACAACTAGGTCCAAAGGGGAGTCATTGTCCAGCAAATGAAGCAGCGGTGGAATTGCTATAATCAGTCTCCAAGTGGGAGATTGTTGGGTGTGGAGCCTGATTATCTTCTTTATTAAGAGGTATCACCACATTGGACCCTAGTTCGTAATGTGGAAGCAATGTCACCCATAAAATATACACTATAAGGGGGGTCTGGGGGGGCGACTGTGATCCCTGGGAACCCCCCCCCCCCCCCGGGGGGCGAAATGGGGGAAGCGCCCCCGAAGCTAAAAATAGATGTAAATTTTCCATGTAAAATGTTGTAATTTCGTAGTCAATCTGGGCATTCATTAGGCGGAGATCTAATGGTAGAAGTTATGTTTAATTTAGGGTTTTGTTCCCTAGAAGGAAACCACTCACTATATATAAGGGAATTGTATTGCATCTATGTAGATCTGTATTCTGAGTGAGAAAGAGAGAGGAGATTGTGTGACAGCGAAGAGGGAATTACAATGGATCTGCTATAGGTTGTATCTCTTTAGTTTGCTGGATAATATGAAAGGAAGTACTGGCTGTTTCCCGTGGACGTAGCACAAACTGGGTGAACCACGTATATATGTGTCTCTCTTGTTTTATGTGTTTTTTGTGTTTATATTTCTGCAATATATTGTATGTGTTCCATTGCTCTGTAATATATAATTTTCTAACAATTTCAAAGACAATAGAGCTAATAATGGTTGGAGAGAATGATAAACTATACATTAGAGATATAAAATGACAAAGGATCGGTGTACACATTATAGAGGGTTCAATGGGTTAGTGTATATGGTAGAGGATTAATAATATATAAGATGTCAAAGATGATGCATCATATATAGTTATTTGGGTTACCCTATGGATTAAAATTTTAGAAGGTGTTTATTCCCAGATCATATTTGATTAAGACATGTAAAAATAAATAACTAAAATTAAAATAGGAATGTAGACACAGGAAAAACAAAAATAAAAAAGCAGTAAGATGGGGTTTCATGAGAAAGAGACACATTTTTTTCATAGGTATTTAATTTGTTGAGAGGAAGAAATGCAGTAAGAAGGAGTCTCATGAGAAAGAGACACATTTTTTGATAGGGATTTAATTTGTTTAGAGGAATAGGAAATTGATTTGATGTCACGGTACTTACCTCATTCTTTTTTCTTCAATTTGTGTTGAATATTATAGAAAGGTCCTAAAATAAAAATTTAAATAATTATCGATAAGAATTGAAATTGGAAAACTAATGAAAAAATAAGGAGCATATCATATTTGAAATTAAAAGAATCCTACCATTATAGAGATTTTTTATTCCAAATTCAACAAAAGGGTAAATCAATATCATTGCAAAAGTAATAGTAAGTATAGGTCAAAAGCCTTTTCAACTATGGGCCATCCTCCTTCTCTATTATGAAGACTCTTATGTGAGTTACAGTAATTCCTAATTTTCATATAAGAAATGAAGGAAGTTATTGATGAGCTATTACGCATTTAGTTGGAATATAATAGTTGAGCTTTACATAACTATTATGGTCACCTATAATTATATAGGAGGCAATTTTTTCTCTAATGGGGATGCTTTGATTTAATAGACTTCCCATTTTGTGGATTTCTTGATCCCTATGTCCTTGCTTCATATTTTTTCATATCTATTTGTATTTGTTTGTTTCAAGCTATTAAAACCAACAATTAACATCAAAACCAATTGAATGTCTAATATCTACAAAAACTTCCAATAGTGTGCGATATCTAGAGAGGTTTTTGAAAGAGCTCAAGGTAACATGATTTGTCTCACAGTATAACTGCAACATAGTGATAGTTGTTGCACTAAATACAATAAGAAACGAAGGAACATTGCATTTTTTGAATGTCTACAAAATTTTAATAGAATGACTACAAGAGAAGCCCATAGAGTGGAAAGCCACTGTTCTATTTTTGATAAGTCACAGATTTTGAGACCATGAGGTTTATTTAGTGGTGTGTGAAGGAGAAGAGCATTGAGAGAATAACACAAGAGAAATATCACCTAGCATAACTGTTGAGGAGTATTATTTCATAGATTAATCACAACCTCCAAATATTTAAGGTATTATTTTACATTAGAAATTTTAGAAAAAAAACCACATGAGGTCAAAAGTAAAGGGGGATTTTTTCATTTAAATTAAAAAGAATGTGGTCATATTTTAAATGTCCTTTTAGATAGGTCAATTCCAAATAAGGAATATGCATTGGAGGGCCATTGGTAATTTAAATAATGGTTATCAAATTTTTTATTTTGAAGTTTAGTCATAAGAAAATGTCATAATGTATTGGGTTTCTATTCAACAAAGCTTATGGAGAATAAGAGTTGTGGAAATTGGGTTGTTATTCAGCAATGTTTTTGGAAAATAAAAGTTGTGGTAATTATGTATTTATTTTATCAAAAGGTTGTTATGAACAATTTAAAATTAATACATACTGAAATATATATTGAAAGGCGTGTTTATTAAATGAATGAAGAGAAAAAATAAATTTAAGTTCAAGGTATAGATGTGCTATGTTGAGATAATGTTTATTGTTGCTAAAGTTAAAAAAAAATGTTGGATTAGTGGTCGTTACATTTCTTCCATCTTTACATATTGTGAATGGTTATATGTCTTAGTTGGACTTTAAAAAAAGGTAAATAATGGTTTTATTTTAATAAAAGGAAGCATTTTGAATGATTTTTGTACTTGACTCAAAATGATGTAATCACGTGTATGTCCTATTGGGGTGCATGTCTGGTTGTACCTAAAATCTCAAAACTTTTTGGTCCTTTAAAAGTCTAGGCATAGGTAAATTATTTTTCCAATTGGTGGTTTATAAGCATTTTCAAATCAAGTTGTGCATGCAGTGATCATGTAGTGTGTGTCCTCTTATGCATAGAGAGGATGTGACATCATTTTGTGGAATTAACCACTATGGTAGATACAAGGGTGTTAGGTGTACTAATATGCTAATTTGATGTGAGATCGAAGAATTGAGTCTTCGAATAAGGGGGGAAGTGATATGGATTAATATCATAAGGTTGAGACCAAGTTATAATGAAGAGAGATTTTATCGCGTTAATGAATCATGTAGGTGAAAACAATTCCCAGAAAACTAGAAAATACAATGGATGTCATAAAAAAGGAAAAAAGCAGACAACTCCATGTTAGAAGAAGATGACATAAAATAAGTTGATGACAATGATACTGATGCAATACCAAATATAAAAAAGAATAGTATGATGAAAGAACATGATCATAGAGAGAACTATGCAACAAAAAAGAGAATGATGAAAGAAGTTTATGATAGAGAGAATGATGCAGTATAGAATGGAAAGAAGAAATAAGATGATCAAACATAGAATGCTACAGTAGCAAAGAAAATGAAAAGATGAAAGAAGATGATCAAACATAGAATGCTACAGTAGCAAAGAAAATGAAAAGATGAAAGAAGATGATGATAGAGAGAAAGACGCAGTAGAGAATGGTGAGATGAAAGAAGATGATGGTAGATAGAATGATTTAGTAGAAAATATAGTGTTAAGATGAAAGATGATGATGCCATAGAATAATGCAATAACATCAAAAAATGAATGATGAAGACACAAAGAAGAAATAAATATGGTGAACAGGAAAGGTTTTGGCAATGTGGCTAGTGTGTTGGCCTTGCTGTCAACCTGGATGTTGACTTAGATACATGGGTGTCAACATTGTATTATATCATCACGTTTTAGTGTAGGATTGATGTGTCAACTTGTCCATGTTTGAGTGAAGGATTGATATGCATGTTTAAGTGCAAGAATGATGGAATATGACTATTATTGGTTAGAGAGGATTTGCAGGTGTGTTAATGGTTGCATATGAGTTACAAAAACTTACGAAAGGTTTGGATCAATTGTAGAAGATGAATAAGGCTTGAAAGTGATAAAGACCGTTGATTGATGAGGTGTACTAATTAAAAGAAGGCTTATTTATGTATACATATATTTCTTGAAGTATTTCAAATGCTATATATGTTTGCACGACTATTGTAGAGGATGAGGAAGAGTATTGGTAGCTTAGTCATAGGTTGCATTTGAAGTAGATTGAAAAATGTGAAATTTTTGAACCACATGCTAATTTTGTGAGAGGAAGTCATGTAAATATATAGGTTGGATGAAAAAGAATCATGTAAATGACCTCGTGGATTGAAAATAAAAAAACGTGAGAATTTCCCATGGTAATCTCCTATGGTTTTGGTGTGACAACGTCTGATTGATCTCATGAACAATTACAGACAAAAAATACAAAGAATTTTGTTGTGGTATTAGAAGGGAACAAAGGCTATAAAAGGATAAGGAGATGAAGTAGTTGTGTGTGCATTTTTTATGATCTATGCAATGTGATTTATGTTGGTACAAACATGCACAAGGGTGCAAGGAGGAGGCCTAGATCTGAGAGATTTGATGGAGATCTGATAGAAATAATTACTGTTTGGTATGACCTCTAATATGTTAAGTCATTTTCTTGTAGGAGAAGAACTAATGGTTTGATTTTGTAAAAGTATGTTTCAGTACAAATAAGATTAAAATAATGGAGGGATTAGAGAGTTGATTATGTATTTCAGATCAAGGAGGTGTTGCAAAGACTAGCATTTGGTTGATTCACTACATGCGTAATGTTTTCATTAATGTTTTTATGCATAAATTAATATGTTGATTTGACAGTGTATGAAGAGACTTGTGAAACAATGTAATATGCAAAATTTTGTGATTGACATGATATTTTTTACTAGGGAAAAGATTATGTTTGTAGAGAGGGTTTAATGACTGAGTTTTGAGATCTATACGAACCTTGTATTCCTGATTAATGCATACATATATGGATCTTCTTTTGAATAGTCATGTATATTATTTGAGTAGATGTGGTTTTACTAAAATTTCTTCTTGTTATTGAATATGGTAATTTATGTTATTGGTTGATGAATTACGAAGCTTGATGAAGTCACTGTAATATATGATTTGCTGCCAGTGTTTCATAAGAAGCATGAACATAATGACTTGAGATATGGATGTTGTTACTATGCATAGGTAGTGCGTATATAAGTGGGTTTTGTTAATGACATCTGCGTATATTTTTGATGAATAGAGTTTTGTATAACAAAGGTTGTTGTAGAGGTTGTATGCAGGGAAAAGGACATAAGGTTTCAAATGTGATGTGAATAATGTTGTTTTTTTCTTTTATTGAAGCTAATGTTATTGTCCTAATGGTTTCCTGATGATAGTACTTTGATTTTGTTGCTAACAATGATATCTCTTAGTGTGGTAATGGTTGCATAAATGAGTTTGAGGTTAGTATTTGGGAGTTTGGCTTGGAATTAATTGAGTAAGATGATTCCTTGTGGTTACTTGTTCAAGTGCATTGTATGGAAAAGTCTTATATGGCTATTGATGTTATGGATCTATGAACTCATAGTCTCATGATGGTTGCATTGATTTAATTGGTAGGATCTTGAGAGTTGAATGGCTTGATATTGGACAAAATTTTTCTTGGGAATTGAATGGATTGATATTGGATAGAATTTAACTTAGTGTGTTTTGGCATTGATTGAATTCCTTTTGACTTAAGATTCATAAGCATGGTACTGCATAAATTTATGATGATGGTAATGTAATATTTTTTATTGCATATTCAGAGAAGTCACTATGATATATGGTTGTTCCCAAGGTTAGTGAAAAACAAGTTTTGGTTGATGAGCAAAGGATTTGATATTTGGCTTGGTTTTATCAGTGATTTGGTTGTAGCGGGGTAGTTTTTATTCTTGGTATTGAATTATACATTTTGAGCATATTTTGGTTGATCAGTGTTTGGTTTCAAATATGTTTATTGGTATTCTGTGATTAAGCATAATGGCTGGTGTGGGTCCAATTTGATAATTGAATGAAAGGTGGTTTGCAAGGTTTGGTTTGTGTGATTGAGAAAGGTGGATCTAGTGTGAAATATTCTAAAATGTGGTCACCAAAGGTGTTGAGGGTTAAATCCTTCAAAGAGGGAGTAGGAGCTTCCTTCCATTGGTAGCTGGTGAACTTGATGAGGAAGTAGGAGCTTCCTTCCGATATGAGCCAATAAACTTGATCGGGAAGTAGTAGCTTCCTTGCAGTTGGAGTTGGAGAAATTAGAGGTTGTAACCTCCCACATGTAGGAGCCTATGCAGTGGTAAGACTTTTTGGCAGTGCAACATGTAAGAAGATTTTTCTTTATAATAATAAGAAGAAGAAGAGACAACAACAAAGGTGGATTTCTCCTAAATTGTGTTTCCACTTAAAAATCCTGGTGTCCCTATGTGTTGATGTGTTGATTATGTGTTATGATGTATTTGCTCTTCTGCTGAATATTTCCCATGGTTATTTCACAATGTATAAGTAATGAAGTAATGATTGATAAAATTTATACAAACCAAGTAATCTATATATATATGTTATTTGTGTTCATTAAAATCTTGTACACATGCGAGTTTCTTAAAGAGAATTCACGTATAAAATTATGAATGTGCAATTGAATATTAATTTAAATGAAATATTGATTCACTCTCACCCCCATCTAAATATTTCTATCACAAGGGAATGAATAAGAAAGAAAAGAAGAAAGAAAATAGTAATAGTAATGTGTATGAAAACATCATCCCTAAAAGTTTAATGGTTCCTAAAATTTTCGGATTATGGAGACATAAAGATCTTGATTTGTTTTTGTATAAGGGATATATTGGTGTGAATGGAAAATTGAATTGGATTTACTTGATACAGTGTTAATGTAAGATAGATGAGGCATGTATAATCCAAAAATATGTTATGTTTAAAAGTTCATGGTAGTTTAAAAACAACCTTATAAACACCACTTTGTAAAGCAAGGTTTGTGGTCTAGAAAAAACACAGAAATAATTTAATGTGATGTGTTTTTTGTGGTCATCAGAAACCATATAAATCACTTAACGTTATGCATTGTTTCTGGTAAGTAGAAACCACTTGAGGTATTAAGGATTTTAATGGTTAAGGGTAATCCAATGTAAAAATGATAGGTGTAGTGGTTATGAGTCAATCAAAGAAAAACAAAGATGATGATTGATCATGATGTATGGGGAGTGAATTTTTTTATGTTTTTGTAGGTACAAGATGAAAAATGAAGAAGATCAAAGATGAATAATGTAGACAAAATATCATAGAATACTCAAGAACATGACAAATAGTTATTGACCCAAAAAAAGTAGAAGAATACTAGGTTAAATCACAAGCATTAGCCAAGGAGAAAGCAACAAGTCATAAATAAGAAGCTTCCCAAAAAACCAAGGAAACAGAAATCAAAGAATAAGAAAGAAATGAAAAGAGAATGGGAAAGGAACAAAGGAACAAAATGGAGGGACATAGGGAAGCATAAGCAGAAAATAAAGTATTGGAAGCTGAGAAGAAAAAGAAGAAAGATGATGTTGAAGGTAGTATAAGAGAAGAAACACTTCAAGTTTGACAAGTGGAAGTGCAGAAGCCAGTTCAACTAGACTCAATTGATGTGACATTGACCCAACAACCCCTATAGTACCAGGGAGTACGTGAGGATATTTGCTACGGATTGAATTGGGAATAATGAAAGAAAAAATGTTGTAAAGCTACATAGATTCAAATTTGATCACACCATTAATAGTATTTGTGGAGCACATTAACAAGACATGTGTCACTTAACATATGCCACCATTCCACATCATTAGAAAGACACTGGTTGTGCTAGATAGTAGGGAAGATCTATTTGCAATAGTTTACACTATCAAAACATTTTCTCAAGAAACTAAGAAAAAATTTAAGATTCTCTTATAACAATTCCAATAGAAGATGCCTAGATTACAGAGTGGAAGAATAAGTGAAGATGCTAAGGGTTGAAGTGAAGACTGTTGGGTGTGTGTTATATTCTTTCCAAAACTAGTTGCACGCGTGGGGGGTTCACATGCGGGGTGAAAGCACCCCCTGTTCATTGCATGAGGCGCAACAAGGGGTGTGGCAGCCCCCTTGTCAGGGTGTTTAAAGGGTGGGGCTAGTAGCCCCCGTGCATGGGGTCCGAGGCAGTGCCCCGAGACTTTTTTTTTTATATACATTTGTGGACCCAATGATGGGGACCAAACCCAAAGATGGTAGGCGGACCTACTCATCGTTTTGTGCACGGATTTTGCGCATGGTTTTGGGCATGATGGTTTCCTGCCCATGGTATTTTGTAGATCTGGTCAAGGGGACTACAATTATGTTCTAATCCAGGGTTAATGGATTGGGGTTTATGAATTCTTCTACATGTATATATATGTATTGTAACATTGAAAGGAACATAATGAAAAATCAATATGGTCATCCTTGTTTTGGTATCTATGGGATAATCTCTATGTATATTTGTTTTATGATCTCTCCATTGTATATTTATGTTTTAAGGATTCGTTTGCAAGTAATTTATGTATAGGGTTAAAACCTACATTTGGTATCAGAGTTGTTTCGGCTTCAAGGGGACGCCTTTACTACTGAGGAGTATTTCTCGGGCTTGTGGTAGACACCATTAAGTGGGAGATCTGTGGGATCGATTCTTACGGTGAAAGAAGACGGTGAGCAGTGGAAAGACAGAGATCAAGAAATTTAATGGTCAGAGTTTTGAGTTGTGGAAGCTTAGATGGAGGATCTTTTGGTGGATAAAGATTAAAGGATCATGGTAGATCCATGTTCTAAACCAACGACGATGTCAATAGAAGACTGGGTGAAGTTGGATTAGAAGGAAAAAAGCATAATACACTTGTGTATCTCATATTCAAGTTTGTTGAATGTATCAGGGGAAGCTACGGTGAAGGATTGGTGGGTAAAGTTAGGGACTTTATCTAAGTCTCTTGTGAACAAATTGTTCCTGTGAAAAAATATGTATAAACTGAGGATGAAGGATGAAGACTCAGTGACAGAGCATCTAAATGCATTTAACACTATGGTAAGAAATTTGTTATCTGTTGATATAAAAATTTCAGATGAAGCTAAGTGCATCAATTTTCTATGTTCTCTACCATATTTGTGGGATATTCTGGTTGCTACAATAGGTAGTAATACAACTACCTTGAAGTTTGATGAAATAGTATCATGCTTATTGTAGGAGGAGATGAGATGGAAAAATATGTACAGCTAGAATAGAGATGCCTTGTATGTATGAGGACAGTTTCAGAACGAAAATAAAAATAAGTCATTGAGTGGGAGATCTAAATCTATAGGGAGATCTAAATATCCAGTAAAACCTATAAAGGTATGTTGGAAATGCGGAAAGGAAGGGCACTACAAAAAGTACTATTTATCTAAAGCTCCTGAGAAATGAAAGGGATCTAATGATGCTCCTTCTATAGAGGTGAAAACCACCTCAGATGAGGGTCAAGATGTGTACCTGGCTTCTTCTTCAAGTACACATGTATATTACGAGGCATGGTTGATTGACTAAAATGCATCCTTTCACTTCACTCCCCATAGGAATTGCTTCTGTTAGCACTCCTTAGTGTCCCAAGTCTGAGAAAGAAGACCGACAGCGGTAACCTCAAACCAATCTTCAGATTTGGTAGCTAGACATACCAAATCAGAGAGGGATCTCTTGAGAATCTCATAGCCAATAAAATGAATGGGAAGGAAAATAGAACTTAGGCTAGATATTCAACTCACTAGGGTTTGATTTTAGGGTTTGCTGGACTAGGGTCATAGGTTTGGGAACTAGGTTAGGGTTTCTAAAGATCTGTTGGAGAGATATAATGGGGAAAGGTAGTTATGATCAGTAACATATTGGAGTTTTGATTGTGGTGTACGGTTGAAATAGGGAAGGATCAAAATGAGAATAAAATTATGAATTCATTTATCAAAAGAAAGAACACATAACATGAAAATCTCATCAGAACAGAGCATAAGACTTGTGAATTATGTTAAACACCTATGATATGACCATAAGAAAGCATAGATATGGTAATAAGGAGAATTACATATTCTATTTGATGATATAATAGAGGAAAAACATAATCACAAAAGAATACCACAAGAATCCCAAGATAATAACAACAAATTTCTTGTATTACTCCTACAAAATTGATGGTGTACAGTAGCTTCAAAGCTTCACAAGCATCCAACCCTCTCTATGACTTAGATTAGGCTACATATAGACCAAAAACCACATTCCCCCTCTCAGGGGTCAAATCCATCAACCTAGGAACTGATTATATCAATCTCTCTAACTAAACATAGAACTAGGGAAGTTAGAAACTAATTCCCTTTTTAGACTTAGTTGATTCACTTTGACTTTACAAGCATTAATGAGCATGAATATACATCAATTTGAAATTTGCCAACTCCATTACAAGTAATTACAGCATGTGAAAACCCAAGAAGACAAAATACATCATGAAAAGTTGACCTGGACTGATGAAACTTGAAAATTTGATCTCCTGGCAAAAGCGCAATGAAATTTCTCAGAAGCGCAACGTGAGAGACAAAAACACGACATGATGCTTGTGGGGGCTTTTTGAGGGGTTTTCCTTAATATTTTTTCTAACCTGAAGGTTGATGAAGATAACTTAGGATGTCCACGAGCCATCTGAAGTCTTAAACCTACAAAAAACCTTGTCCAAGGAACCTAAAAATCAATTTTCCCAAGGCTACTCGAGAAGCACAACAAGGGGTCCAAAAAGGAGACATAATATGAAAATTGACGTGATTATTGACCTTTTTCTCCAAAATTATGAGCTGGCATGGCAAAGAAAGTACATGAATGTGATGTAGGGGTCAAGGGATATCCATCCATGCAATCCATTTGTGATTTCGATGCCTTGAGGAAAAGCGCAGCATGGCCACATTGCGCTTTTGTGCAACTGAATTGCTAGAATTCACCAAAACTTCAAAAATTGACCAAAATTTCTCAAAATTGGATGAAAATTAATCTTTAACAGCACTGAGTGGTGGCCTAGAAAAGTAGAGAGGTCTCAACAAGAAAATCCAAGTTATATGTCTTCTTTAGCTTGATTAGGGTTTTCTTAAGTTTCCTTTCCATGCTTCTAACCCTAATTTTGCAAATCTAGTTCCTAGTGAAGCAGTGCCTAGCCATGTGTTAAGTTATGGTATGTTCTATGCTTATAACAGTTTACTTCTTTTTTCTTATTATATTCCACAGATTAGCAATCACATGTACATAAAGTAAAGTGAAGATAGAACATTAAACATTGACAGAAAACAAGCCAAGACAAGAGACAAAAGATGTGGCAGCTAGCCAGGGAAAAACCCCACAATGTGTGGGGAAACCCTTTGATCAAATCTTCTTTTATCTTCAATAATTCAGTAGAGAGAAATAGTACAATAAATCTGATTCATATCAGCAGTAGCAAACCATAGATCAGCAGCATCAGCATTAGCAGCTTCATTATCAAACTAGGGCAGATGATATCTCACAAATCGACCGTCGGATTGACTTCATTCCACCACCAAAAGTTGTAGCTTCCAAAGGAGGTTCAGATGAACCTACAACACAGTTAAGATGAGGAGATCTTCTAGGCCACGTAGGTCAATCTTTACTTCTGCAGTTGTAGCTTCAAATTCAGTAGTTTCCGGCTTCAAACTAGGGCAGTTGATATCTTGCAAACTGTTTGTCGGTTGACTTCATTCCACCACCAAAAGTTGTAGCATTCAGAGGAGGTTTAGGTGAACCTACAACGTAGTTCCAAAGAGGATATATTCTAGGCCACGTAGGTCAATCTTTACTTCTGCGGTTGCAGCTTCAGTTTCAGCAGTTTCCAGCTTCACATGTGTGAGAGGGAGACCCATTTCTGTGCAGTAGAGAAGAGACTCATTTCTGCGCAGTATAGAGAGAGAGAGAGATGTGATGAGAAGAGTGAATGAAAATGAGGAAAAGTCCTCTTATATTTATACACAACATTGGTGTTTGAATAGATGTGACTGTTGGGCTTCTGAGCCTACATGAGTTGTAGGTCGGCTTGATTAATAATTCCATAATCAAAATAAAATTCATATCTCATGAATACTTATCGAATCGGATGATATTTATATCAATCCTACACCTCTCGACAAGAGGAATCTAATAAAAATATTATCAGCCATGAATAAGATGACCCACATGAATTTTTTCCCTGGTTTCCAATTTTAACACTCCCTCTCAACCAGGGAGAACTTCATCTGCAATCTGTCTATCAATCGTTACTATTCATCCATCAAATGCACTGCTCTATATAGCTTGACCCTTGCCCTGATCTGCTCTATTCTTCCTGTTCTGCTTTGTCTTGTTCTGCCCTGTACAGATCAGTATTGTTTTGCTCTGTTCTGCTCTACTCCTGCATTGTTCTATTCTGCTCTGCTTTTGTCCGAATTATGAAGAAGAAGAAATGATCGAGGATCTATCATACTGACTCAAAGTCAATATTAGAGCATGTACCACTGCTCCCAGACCAGTCTCAACCAACCCGAAGTCAACATCATAGTGTGTACAATTCCACTGGTCCTAGACTAGTATCATCCTCCACTAACTGAAAGTCAGTCTCAAAGTGCATACCACTGGTCCCAGACCAATCCCAGCCGACCCAAAGTTAGCTTCATAGTAAGTACCACTCCTACCACTGGTCCCAGACCAATCTCAACCGACCCGAAGTTAGCGTCACAGTATGTACCACTCTCATTGGTCCCAAACCAATACTGCATTGACATGAAGTCAGTCTTGAAGTATGTACCACTAGTCCCAGACCAGTCTCAACTGACCTGAAGTCAGCGTCATAGTATGGTACAACTCCTACCATTGGTCCTAGACCAGTATTGCAGTCTCAGAGAGTGTACCACTGATCCCAGACCAGTCTCAACTGACCTGAAGTCAGCGTCATAGTATGTACCACTCTCACTGGTCCTAGACCAGTATTGCACTATCACAAAGTCTGTCTCGGAGTATGTACCACTGGTCCTAGACCAGTCTCAACCGACTCAAAGTTAGGGTCATAGTATGGTACAACTCCTACCACTGGTCCCAGAACAGTATCATTGATCCCAGATCAATGGAGGTCATCCTAGCGTAGGGAGTACGGTAGATACAACGATGCATCCATTGGTACTACTATGGTCCCTAACTTAATTTCCCTGCTCATTGATCAGATGAGAGGTACTTCCCATGAGTCCCATACTGCATGGGTAGGATGCCTCGACAAGAGAACTAATCAATCCTATCCTCACAAGAGAACACATCAATCCTGCTACAATCTCCATGGAGAACACATCAATCCAGGCCGCCATGGAGAACACATCAATCCAGGCCTCACAGGAGAACTAATCATCTTGCTACACAGGAGAGTGAATCATCCTGTTCCACAATAGAGTGAATCATCTTGTCCCACAAGAGAGCGAATCATCTTATTCCAGTGCACACCACCAGGGGAGGGTGAGTCACCTTGTGGTCATATGTTGCTCCAGTAAGAACCGCAAGCCCTCAGAGCTCCCAGAGCTCAATGTATGCAACATGTAGGACCCTTGTACAAGGTTTTCTTGACGACTCCAAGTCGTTTGGGAAAATCACAGATTAGATCTTTCCTCGGGGCTTTGACAAGGTGTATCGACCTGTACATCATCTTAATGCGATGGAGCCTCCTTGCTCATCGACTTGCCATATCCCAGATGATGTATATCTGCTGGAGCAATTGAAGAATATGGGATTCCTCAATAATCGAATCCCACCTCTGGTTGTTACAGAGAATCATAGTGGTGTCCAATATAAATCCAAATAGCTCATTGAAGAGCTTTTGCAACCAGACTACCTCACAGGAGGCCATGCTAGCAGCAATATACTCCGCTTCAGTGGTGCTCAAAGCCATCGACTTCTGCTTCCTGCTCATCCAGGATATCGAAGCAGATCCGAAGGTGAAACAACACCTGGAAGTGTTCTTACGGTCCACCACACTGCTTGCCCAATCAACATCAGTATATCCAAGTAGTCTCACATCTCTGGTAGTGTATCTCAATCCATGAGAGATTGTGTCTTGAAGACATCTCAGAAGATTTTTGGCACCAATCTAGTGAGGCTCAACCAAATATGAGCTCACAACGCTAACTGAAAAACATATGTTCGGACAGAGGTTCATCAAGAACATCAACGCAAATGATTTTTTGAAACTCAGAGGCATTTCCCAAATCTGGTACAACATCACTACCATATAACTTTTGAAAGTTAAGATCCTCGAGGTAGTCACAGGCTTGCAGTCCACCATATCAAATATTTTCAGAATCTTCACCACATATTTTCCTTGAGACAGGAAAATTTCCCTTGGCTTCTGCCATACTTCAAGTTCTAGGAAGTAGTGCATCAGTCCTAGGTCCTTCATTTCAAATTCAGAATCCAACTCCTTCTTACATTTTTGAATGAGAGGGTGTGCACCTGTTAGAAAGAGGTCATCCACATACAACACCAGTATGAGAGGTTTATCATCTTCAACCTTAAAGTAAAGGTTAGGATCGGCTTCACTCCTAGTGAATCCCAGCTTCATCAAGTAGTTGTTGATCCTCTCATACCATGCTCAGGGTGCTTGCTTCAGGCCATAGAGAGCCTTCTTCAACTTGCATACATGAGATTTTCGATCATAAATCTCAAATCCTTCGAGTTGCTCCACATAGACCTCTTATTTGATCGAGCCATGTAAGAACGCAGTCTTGACATCCATCTGATGTAGGTTCCATCCTTGTGAAGCGGCAAGGGTTATGATTGAGCGGATGGTCGTATATCTGGCAATAGGTGCAAATATCTCATCATAGTCTATACCTTCCTTCTGGGAAAAACTATGAGCAACAAAACGATCCTTATACTTTTCCGTACTTCCATCTGCTGCATGCTTTATCTTGTAAAGCCATTTGGAAGTAACAATTGTCTTGTCCTAGAGTCTAGGAACTACTTCCCAGACATCATTCTTCATGATAGACTCATATTCTTCGGTCATAGCATCCTTCCATACTTGATGCTTTACGACATCTGAGAATGATGAAGGCTTATTTTGTATGATCGTGCTCATGATGGTCAGGTATCCTTGATACCTATTAGGTTTCTTACTTTCACGAAACGTTTCTTGGGGTGCAGCATATCCTTCGGCATCATCAAGTAGCCCCCTAAGCCATGAAGGCCTCTTCCTAGAAGAGGAAGGCTCATGTGGAGGAGGATCATTTGGATCCATGGGTTCTTCTACATCAGGCATTGATTCATTATCCTTTTCTTTCGGTTCCCTAGTGTCGGCTTCTTAAGAGCTCCTCAAAGTCGGAAGATTGTTCACCTTGCTAAGAGTGATATCTTTGTCAAAGGTGACATCATGGCTAATTATGACTTCCCTTTGACTGACTACATAGATTCTATAGCCTTTAGTATTTTCACGATAGCCCATGAAAATTCCCTTCTTTCCATATGCACCCAATTTATTTCTTTTCTCTTTTGGCACATGAAAATATACAGGGCTTCCAAAAATTCTAAAATGAGAAACATTAGGTTTCTTACCAGTGAAATTTTCTTCACGAGTCTTGGAACCCAATGCTTGATGAGGGCATATACAACAGTGTTTGTAGTTTCAACCCATAGAAACTTCAGAAGTCTTTGATCATGTAGCATGGCCCAGACAGCTTCCACAATCATGCAGTTCTTCCTTCCCGCCACACCATTCTGATCAGGAGTATGTGGTGTAATAGTCTCCCTCTTAATGCCAGCCTTAGATATGCCTGAGTGAACCAACTGTAATATATCGGAGGTCTTGCTTTGGCTTGAGGGGAATGGTCCCCTTTTGAGCTTTTCTTCAGCACATTTTGGACATAACCTTCTTTCTTTACTTAGAATTCGGGCATCCCTGTCACCATTTGTTTTACATGGAGTATAGGTTTATAATGAAGGGGGGCAAACCTCCAATGCCAATGTTCGGACTGAAGAGATGTGTCATAAGACATGACACCCAGCGGACTTCTATTGACCTGATATAATGAATCAACACTAAACCCAAGAGTAAAGGCATCTTTAACATTATTTTTCCATATACCTACCTTGCCATTGCTGAAGGTTACCTTGTAGCCTTTGTCTTCCATTGCCGAGGTGGACACTAGGTTCTTTTTGAGGTCAGGTGCATTTAATACATCCTGGACTTTCTAGCCTTCTTGAATGGTTGTCCTCTTCCTCGATTCCCAGCTCTCTTCTTACCTTTGCTATTGAATTTTCCATCCCTTCGATTACCATGAGAGGGATTTTGATCATCGTCACGGTGGGAGTCCTTTCTATCAGGGCATTCCCTTGCATAGTGACCTGCTTTATTACAAATGAAACATCGTCCTTTTATTCCACCCTTAGATCCAACCTTTCTTTTCAATTTAGACCCAGAATTATTTCTTTTCTTAGCATGAGAAGAAAAGGTAGGAGGAGGACCTTTAGGCAAGGGCATTTCCTACTCAGTAATAGTTTCCCCAATAGATAGGAGATCGTTCCTGATCTCGGTGATTCTTAAGAAGTATGCTTGCATACTCTCATCTTTACCCTTCTTGATTTCCCTCAGCTTATTTCTAAGAAACAAAACTTGATTTGCATCATTAAATTTAAATAAACTCACTAGTCTATCGTAGATTTCCTTGGAGGTGTCTAGATCAAAGATGTAGGCCACCAAGCGCTTGTTGATAGAGTCCCGGATGATCTTTTTCGCTTTAATTTCTCTATTCTTCCATTTGTTCCTGGCAGCAGGAGGTGCATTTGATGGAGGCTCAACAATATTGCCTCTCACATAACCCAACACTCCTTAATCCTCTAGGGTTAGATCGACATACATCTTCCATCCGCGATAGTCAGCTTTCTCACGGAGCTTGTCTTCAGTAGGAAAGAGTGTTGAGGACCCCATAGTTCTTTTAGGATAGCCTTGCCAATCTTCTCTTCGGTGATTGCTCTTGCTCTTGCTCGGGCTTTGTCTTCAGCTCAGCTCTGAAACCATGTTAAGTTATGGTATGTTCTATGCTTATAATAGTTTACTTCTTTTTTATTATTATATTCCACAGATTAGCAATCACATGTACATAAAGTAAAGTGTAGATAGAACATTAAACGATCGACAAAAAACAAGCCAAGACAAGAGACACAAGATGTGGCGGCTAGCTAGGGACAAACCCCACAATGTGTGGGGAAACCCTTTGATCAAATCTTCTTTTATCTTGAATAATTCAGCAGAGAGAAATAGTACAATAAATCTGATTCATATCAGCAGTAGCAAACCCTAGATCAACAGCATCAGCATTAGCAACTTCAGTATCAAACCAGGGCAGATGATATCTCACAAACCGACTGTCGGATTGACTTCATTCCACCACCAAAAGTTGTGGCTTCCAAAGGAGGTTCAAATGAACCTACAGTGCAGTTTAGATGAGGAAATATTCTAGGCCACGTAGGTCAATCTTTACTTCTGTAGTTGCAACTTCAGATTCAGAAGTTTCCGGCTTCAAACTAGGGCAATCGATATCTTGCAAATCGTTCGTCGGATTCACTTCATTAAACCACCAAACGTTGCAGATTTCAAAGGAGGTTCAGATGAACCTATAGCATAGTTCCAAAGAGGAGATACACTATGCCACGTAGGTCAATCTTTCTGTGTGAGAGAGAGACCCATTTCTGCGCAGTAGAGAAGAGACTCATTTTTGCGCAGTAGAGAGAGAGATGTGATGAGAAGAATGAGTGCAAATGAGGAAAAGTCCTCTTATATTTATACACAATGTTGGTGTTTGAATAGATGTGATTGTTGGGCTTCTGAACCTACATGAGTTATAGGTCGGCTTGATAATAATTCCATAATCAAAATAAATTCATTTCTCCATGAATACTTATCGGAATCGGATGATATTTATATCAATCCTACACCTCTTGACAAGAGGAATCTAATAAAAATATTATCAGCCATGAATAAGATGACCCACATGAAGTTTTGCCCTGGTTCCCAATTTTAACACCATGTGTCTTTGAAGGTTTGTGGCCGCATTTTCCTTCCTCAAGAGCTTCTCCAAGTGATCATTTACCTTCTCAAGAAAATATTCTCTATCCTTACAACTGCTTGCAGCTATAGGGTCAACAAGGTCTTTTTGTACTACTAAAGGAGATGGCTCCTTGTGTTCAACCTGCTCTTCTGAACCAATCACTGCTTTTCCTTTGTCCTTTGCCTTGCTAAACGATGGATGACCTTGTGAGGAATCATGTTGCATCAATATCACCTTCAAAATTCCTTTCTCTTGTTTCAAGAAGGCCACCATGTGGTTTTCCTTTGCAAGATCATCTTTGAGCTCTTGTATTTGTGCTTGCTGTTCCTTGATAATCTATGCATTTGATCTATCTCCATGGTCAAAAATATCTTTCTCATCAAGCATCTCCTCCTGAAATTGTTACAAGGGTGAGTCAGTTGCATGCCTAGGTGATTTCTCCATTTCTCCTTGAACTTGCTCAACTGTAGCTTTCTTATGCAACTGTTTATTTTGTAACCTAGTCAGAGGTCTAGGTGTAGACACCTCTTTAGTGATCTCAGAGGAAAAAACCAATATTTTCCCCTTCTTGTAGGTCTGTGTGATATCTACCCTAGGTGTCTTTCTGAATGAAAACTTGCTGGATGAGCCAACCTCCTGTGGCCTTGGTGATGCTGATGGAGTGCTAAGACTGGTAGGTTAACTAGAGGTAGGCATAAAAGCATCCGATTGCAAGAATGTCTCCCATGAGATATTAAATTGTGAAAGTTGATGAAGAACAATGACCTTGACCAAACCATGATGAAACAAGTTTTCCTTGTGATCTTTCCCTTTGCTTTGTACCATTTTAGTCATCTTGACTATGCCTCTAAATAAGTAATGAGGCAAGTTTAGTGGTTTGATGGAAGTGAAATGCGTTAGTAGCCTTATGTGATACTGGTACAGCCTTGAAAATGTCCCTTAACATGAAAAATATTTCATGATCATCTTCATCAATGCTGCATATCTATCTAGCAACTATCTGAAAGGAAAGACATGTGAGGGAGCATCTTTGTAGTGTGGTTTCAGGAAGATCTTATATTTTTTAATGTCTAAATCCATCCCTTTAAACCAGATCTCTCTTTGGTTAGGGATACATGTGGCTGAAGCTATCGCTTCTGCTAATATGATGAAGTTAATCCCTACTATTCTGGTGTTGTCCCTCTCAATTTTTGTGGCAAAGAGGCTTGTCAACTTAGCATGGAAACCTACCTCATTAATTCTTTCATAAAAACCTAGGCAGCCAATATCTTTAAATGATTTCTTGATGTATGATGAAACATTGATATGTTTCATATTGGATGGCTTAAATATAGATACAAGACCTCCCTTATTGTATTTCTTTTTCTCATTGTCCATGATTTCAGTTTTCATGATAGAAACCCTCGATTTGGTAGGAGGAAAGGGTAGGGTAGAATTGGGAAAACAGGGGAAAATGGGATAACTAGTTTAGGAAAGGGAATGGAGGGGATAGGGATTAGTGAAATTTGTGGGAAAATTCTAGGGGGTGGGAACAACTATTAGGGAGGATAGGGCAGTGAAATTTCTTGAAAAGAGTGAGGGGAAGTAGGGAAAAAGGACAAAACATAGTCCTAGCTTAGGATTTCTACAAAAGCGCAGTGTACGCTTAGGGTTTTAAGGAAAATGAGGGGAAATGAAGGGAATGGTATGATAAATAGTTGGGAGAGGTAGATAAGGTATGTATGGGGGTGATAAAACATAAAATCTAGGGTTTTTATCACTAAAACCAACCAAACATGAAAGGAAACAAAAAACGCAACGAAAATCCTAGGAGAGGGATTTTCACCGTTTACTAAAGATAACTAACTGAATAAGAGTTTATGAGAGGCCACTTACTTCATTGGGAATCTATGGAACCTGTTTGATGTTGATTTTACCCTTTCAATGCTTTGATTTGCCTTCTTTTCCAAAAGAAGCAGTGAAGGTGCCAAAAGCACAGCTAAACTGCCAGAAGTGCATCGTAGCTAGGCAAGCAAGGATTTTAATGAGGAATTTTGATGCTCTAGTAGTTGGGATGAAGCTCGATGATGGATAGGTGCTCAATGAATATGGAATGAGTAATTGGAATTCTTGGTTGGTCTTCTTATAGCTCAAAAGTTGATTTTTTGCTTAGGTCATGGAGTGACATCACAAGTCGTTTTTAGAACTGAAATGCTAGGATAGTGTACTGCAACTTTGTAACTTAATTAGGAAAAGCTACATAATTATTGAGTGGTACATGTACCTTTTAAATCATTTGAAAACACCTCTCCCTAATTACTAACTCCCTTGATGATGACTATGGTGGTGACATGACTCCTTTGTGACTTTTAACGACATGACCTAATGATGACACCAAATGCATATGTAATACCATGATTAAAGACCTTTGAATGTTTGTAGTATGCATGATAATGATATGATGCACAAAAAACTCTTTTGGTGGCTCATCACAACGAGTGATGACAAGACCATGAATATGGAGGGAGTAGTGATAACATAAACACTTACCAATGATCACATTTTATTTGAAAGTACAAAAAATTGACCTAAGACCCTATCAACCATGTGAAAGAGTACATTTGATCATTTGTGACTCATAGACACTAACAGGTTCTGTGAGTATGAGAAATATGATGGTGGTGATGTCTTCTTAGGGGATGATAGGAAGTATAGAATCATTGGACGCATAAAATTCAAGCTGAAGTTGCAAGGTGGAAGGATTAGAACACTTCCCGGTGTTCTTTATATCTCTTCATTATCCAGAAATATGTTTTCTGTAAGCAAGATGGATGATGCAAGTGTAAAAACAGTGTTCGAGAAAGATACCTTCAAGATGGTTTGAGGAGCACTGGATTTGATGTATGGAGTTCATATTGGAATTTTTTACAAGCTTATGGGTAGCATTGTTATTGATGGGTGCAACAGTTCTGTGGTTCCTGAAAGTGGAGCATATATAGTATTCTTTGGAGAAAAGACAATGTTATGGCATCAAAGGCTTGGAAATATTGCAAAGAAGGGCCTTTGAATACTGCATGGTAATTCTATTGTAAAAGGTATGTCTAATTTCTCTATAGATTTCAATTTTTGTGAACATTATGTATATAGGAAGCGAAATTGGGTGAGTTTCCCCTCTGGTGCTAAGAGGGAGAAATGGACATTAGAGCTTGTGCACAGTGATGTGCTTAGACCTGTGTGGATTCCATCATGGGGTAAGTATGTGTACTATGTCTCATTTATAGATGACTTCTCAAGGAATACATGGATATACTTCCTCAGGAAGAAATCCCAAGTCTCTGACAAGTTTAAATAATTTAAGGCTCTAGCAGAAAATCAAACAAATACGAAGATGAAGGTGTTGAGGATAGATAATGGTGGAGAGTTCTGCAAGAAGGAATTTGAAGAATTCTATAAGAAGTGTGGTATAGCATGAAAAAATACTACTCCCTACACACCTCACAAAAATGGAGTTGTAGAATGAATGAACAAGATGTTAACTGAAAAGGAAAGAAGCATACTTAGTGGTGTCAGGTTAGGATAGGAATTTTGGGTAGAGGCGATGAAGACTTCATGTTACCTGGATAATAGATCACCTTCACCAGCGCTGGAGGATAAGACTCCACATGAGGTATGGACTAGTCAGAAACCCTCTCTTTCACAGCCAAGGGTATTTTCTTGTGATGCATATGTACATGTTCCAAAGGAGAAAAGAACCAAGTTGGATGGTAAATCTGAAAGGTGCATCTTTATTAGGTATAAGCATGGTTTAAAATGTTATAAGATTTGAAACCTAGAAACAAGGAAGGTTGTGTACAACATAGCTGTGGTGTTTAGAGAGGTGAAAGATGTTATTAAACATGAAGTCCTACCAAAGGAACCTGTTAGCGCTCAAATCTACCTTAGGCTGAAATAAGGTAAGACTCAAGGCCACATCAAACCACGCTCAGCCTCGTAGCTAGCCCTACGAGGACATGAGAGGGCTCTCTCCGGGTCAAACTCGGCAAAAGATAATCGAAAAGGCTCGAGATGATCGAATTGATGACTGATTTTAGGCTAGGTATGAAGTACAAAGAGTTTAGAATTGATTTTTAATGATTTTGTTGAATTCAAGGGAAAGGCAAATTTGGGTGTGGGGATGAGGCATAGTTTTTGCAGAGGTCTACTTGGGGCAAGATAGGCAATTGTTTTGATGCCTTAAATTAAGTGAGATGGGTAGATCAGACTGGTGAGGAGCTAAGGAGAGCAAGGAAGTCTCAAGGATTCTCCTTAAACTGAAGAAAACATAGAAAATTAAACATATTTAAAGGCAGAGCATAACAAATTTATGGATTCTACCTTAACACTTCATTTGTTTAATTGCAAAAGATTAAATACAGAAAGTGGTACACATACACAACTTACAAGTATTGAGAGAAACACACCATCAATACATAAAGCCACATGAATCCCAAATAGTGTTGCAAAACCCTGGTCTTTCCTTTGCCAAAAATGCAGATAAAATAAATACAATAGAGTGTCAAGCTATTCCCAAGAGTCCAACCTCTCCAACCTCTGAAAATGATTGAGAAATTACATCATATAGACCATCCTAACTCCTTTCCTTGCCTCTAGGGGTCGATCTCATCATTCTAGGAGTTGTTTGAACTAATTCTAAACAAGGAACTGAAATCTAGGTAGTCAAACAACTTACCCCTATATGCTAGGAAACTAATTCATTCATTTAATTTTCACCTTTTAGTGAATGAATTCTCTAGAACAAGTAAAAATGTGCCAAAATTACATCATACACATCAAATTACATCAAGTTGGGTCAAACATCACATCAAGAGGTGAAACTAGTCATAACTGGCCGAAATTCTGAGATAGAAGGTGAAAATTTGACCAAAAAACCCTGTGCGCCGCGCGCCTGAGCTCTACGCGTCGCGCGCCTTTCAGCCTGATTTTGGGGCACTTACTAGCATCCCAATTGAGCTCAGATTGGCTTGTTGGAAAGCCCTGGATGTCTACTTTCCAACCCAAGTTGAATTGTCCAATTTGGTCTCCATTTGACCCTACAAAAGTGGATTCTCCCAGAAGTACTTCCTGCTGGTGCAAAAAGTGGCAGAAAGGTGATTTTCATGATGTTTTTTGAGCTTTTGATCACCCAAAACTTGATGAAATGTCTTGGAAATTTCTGAGCATGTGTATTTTATCATGAAAAATCCAAAATTGCAAGCCATTTTTCATTTGGACTCCCCAATCTCATGGGTCACCCGCGGCGCACAGGGAGGCGCGCGGTGCACTGGGCTTGAGGCGCGCGGCGCATAGAGCCTATGCATAGCGTCTTTTGCAGGAGACTTTTGGAGGCCTTCCCAGTGTTGGAATCAGGTATAGGATAGCTCATTGGAAAATTATTTGAGTCTAATTTCCAAAACAACTGGAATGTTTCAATTTGGAGTTCATTTGCCTTGTCAAACATCAAATCTCCCAAGACTATTAAAAATGTGCCAAATGAGGCTGCCTCAAGGCAGAGTGTTGTTGTAGTCAACGTTTGAATGCCTTCCTCAACTCCAAATTGAGCTCATGATAGCTCATTGGAAATATATTTGTGTCTAGTTATCATTTGACTCATCATGCAAGTCATGTGGCCAACCATGCTAGGAGAAATCTTGATTTTCCCAAGGTCACTTCAGAGGTACATTCATTCTCCTGAGGCAACGGTATTTTTGACATTTCTCTAAAACCATGACACCTGTGTAAAACGTGAAGGAGGTTTTTCTTCCTTGGAATGTTGTGGATAAAACCCTCTCTCATTTTTTCAAAATTCATCTTTTATTGCTCTGTAACATCTTTTCAGTGAAACTTATCCCGATGTTTGAAACAAGGGAGTTTGTCGAAATGAAGCGAAATGAAGGGGATAAGGCGCTTCTAAATTCTTGGGGAAATTTTTGGAAGTAGGGAGGGATGTTAGGAAGTAGGGGAAAGTGGAATCTCAGAGATCGAGTGAGGGGAAGGGGTCCAAAAGGGCAAAACACAGACCCAACCTAGAAAATTGCCAGGTTGTAGCTAGAAACTAGGGTTTGTGCAAAAATGAAGATTTTGGGGGATCTAAGTGTTGGGAAGTATATGATATGGTACTTTAAGGATAGGGGAAGGTGTATGAACATCAGGAAACAAGTTTTGCCAATGATTTGACCATCCAAGAGAAATTGCCTTCAAAACCCTAGGAGAGGGAAATGACCTTACCTAGGCGCAACTGAAGCATGAACAAGTTGTAAAATGACTCATTAGACACTGAGATGATAATGAAAACCCTATGAATGATGATAGAATCAGATGAATAGTGACATAGATTGGCATTTGGGCAACTTTGAAAAGAGTGAGAGCAAACCCTAGCCCTAATGCCTAGTGACCAAATTTTGCTTGACACTGAAATGACAAAATTTGACCTTAACACTTCAAAATCACTTTGTAAGAGCATATTTGATCACTGGAGGAAGGCTGGAAAGACTGACACTAACAGTATCTATCTTGATCCTGCTCCATCTAAACCACATTCATGTCCATCTGTTTAATCTCCTGAGCAAAGTCCTGCTCCTGCGACTGCTCACCCTATTTTATATTTGTCAGTTGTGGTGAGTCAATAACTTGTATTTGTGCAGTATCATCAATGTGTGAACATTGTGCTTCTTGTTGTTCCTATTCCTACTACACTTCCATCTCCTTTCTGCACAAATCTTGTTCTTCCCTTAGTTATTGCTTCACCTCCTGCAACTTCTTCTCTTCCTCCTCCAGTGTCCTCTTCTCACCTCTCTCTTTACACAATCCTTATGTTGCATTGTTGTTTCTTTTACTCAATCTCCAAATCTTCTCTCATTACAAGTGGATATGCCTTGAAATTGCAACTTTGCTCTACCTTTGCGCTGTCAACAACTTTTCTCTTGCCTTTTTCATGCATAGGTCAATTGCCCTCTATTGTTTTTGATGTTGTTGCTCTGTCAAGAGTTGTTGCCTTGTGCACTACTAACCATTCTACATCCACTCTAACTGGTTGATTGAGCCTTAAGGAGTTATAGAAATATCTCCATGGGCCTTCCTCAAGACAATGACATGCCCTGTGGATCCAAGGATGATACACTCTCGCGCAATGGTCCTTCACTAAGAAATGAGGGTCATATGGATTGAAACTTATGGTTTCGAAGGTGAACCTATTGAATTCCTTCTTCTCAGCCTCAACATGCTTGAGACTCTAGATCTCATACAACCCTATCCGCAAAGGAAGAGCGGGCCAAGGTCCCTTCTTCTTCCTATGCAGTCTCTCTTACAACCCTATGGAGATGTGGTATGCAACCTCTTGCATGACCATCTTTTCCATGGAAAACTTCGATAACACATGTGGAGCCTTGTCCGCGCTGTACATCTGAATGAAGGTGCCAAGGGGTGAGGTGTACCAATCTGTTATGTTAACCAATGCCTCCATCGCTACCTATGACATGCAAGGCAGATCCTTCTCAAATATCATTTTATATATTGAGGTGAAGAAGTGGTCTAATAATTGTAGTATTACTCTACAGAAGCTGCACTTGGAGAACAACCTGCAATAGATGTGTATAGAGGTTTCTGAAGGTGTCCATGCACAACCCAAGCTAGGGAACTGTTGACGAACACAGATTGCATCAAGCATGTAGGTGAACATGAATAGCTTTGCTTGATGACCCTTAAACTAGAGAGCCAACATGTTGGACCAATTGAAAGGTATTCCTTCGTTCGCCAGTTGATCCAACACGATCAACCAACTCTGCGGGAAGTTTTTTTGTACTCTCTCCGCCGTATAAGCGGCATGTGATGATAACCAAGAGCTGATAAGCCTTCCGTAGTTTCTTTGTCTTGTATACCTAGTTGGTTTTCATCTGAACTTATATGGCTCTCTCACCCAGCTCTTCAATATGTCTCTTGAGTTTGCGTTTATGTTGGGATTGGTGAAGAGTGCATCCATTTTGTTCACCAGATGTAGTAAGTGATACATCTCCTAAAATTTATCTAACCTAAAGGTAGCAAGTTTTGTTCCACTGACACTGCTCAGTACCATTGTCTCTAGATTAGTATGTGAGACAATCCAGTGGATCATGTCCGCACATGGAAATGTGGGATACCTGCATGAAACACGGTACAAGCCAGACTTGTGTATGTTGACATAGACTCTACAGTCCTTCATATTCTCCTCAAAGGTGCCTGAAAATATGTCATTTATGTCCTACCATGTTATCTTGATCTCCTTGTCTATGAATAGCTTAGTATCTTCATAGATGGGCAAGCTCATAGACACTTTCTCGACCACATCTCCTATTGTTCTCTCAATGGTGTCCTTTAACCCTTCTCTCTTGGAAGCCATCTTACATGTAATGCTGAGAGACTGATGAGCACCTGTCATACCTGGAGACAGAGAAATCCTCATGACAAGAAAAATGTCAGTTAAAAACCAAAAGCAACTCGAGACCTGGCATGCAACACACCTCATTGATTGACTATGAAAATTACGCAGTTTTCTCTAGGAGAGGTTGGGAGACTGACTGTTGAAACTACGTAGGGTGCAGGTTTTAACCCTGTACAGAAATTACCTGCATACGAATTCTAAAACACAGAAAATAAAAAATAGCAAGAGCATAACACATCAAACAAATATACAAAGATATTTTCCTGTGGATCCCAAAACTGGGACTAGCAGATTGATTTTTTCATTATGTTCCTTTCAATTTTACAATACATATATATACATGTTGAATCATCCAATACCATGGACCAAAAACCATTGCGCCCAAAACCATGTGCGAAAACCATACACAAAACCGTAGGTAGGTCCACCCACCTAATATAGGGTCAAAAAAAAAAATCCCCCAGGGCATTGCCCCGGACACTGTAGAGAGGGGCTAGTCATGGAAAGAATATAACACAACCCAACATTCTCCCACTTGTTTTTTTCTTTCCACAGGAAAGCTTAGTCATTTATCCAGCCCTGCAACGCCCATTGTTTCTCTACACCAAGAGAACTTCTCAGAGCTCACAAATTTTTTCAACGCATCTACAATATTCTTCAAAGTGTCCACCTTTACCAACAACACCTTTTTGCCTTCTATCATATCCCCCACAAAGTGATACTGAAAATCAATGTTCTTTGTCTTTGAATGGTCATTGGTAAGAATGGTTCTTTGCCAAGAAAATTGCACTTTGGCTATCACAGTCTATTCTTATAGCTCCATGTACTAACCCCATACTTGAACACTATCTCTACAACCAGATTGCTTCCTTGCTTGCATGAGTGGATGCCATGTATTCTGCCTCTGTAGTTGATAATGCCACTACAAATTGTTTCTTACTCATCCAACTAACTGCACATCCAAATAGGTTAAACGCATACCACTTGTAGATCTTCTTTGATCCATATCCCCAGCCCAGTTTGCATCAACAAAGCCATGAATATCCAACACTCTGTCCAATCCTGGTCTTCCTTGGTAGCACAAACCATAATCGTTAGTGCCACACAAATACCTGAAAACCCGCTTCACTGTTGTCCAGTGCTCCTTCTCTGGTTTTGACATAAACATGCTCAATACTCCCACTGCATGTGCAATGTCTGGTCTAGTACAAACCATCACATACATCATGCTACCAACTCACTTGCATATGGAACACGGGACATGTCCTCTTCCTCTTCTTGTGTCTTGGGACACTGTTCAGCAGATAAATTTACACCTATAGGAATAGGAACCTTCACCAGCTTACTATCCTGCATATTAAACCTCTACAATATTGTCTCGACATACTTCCTCTAATTTAACCAGAGCTTCCTCTTTGTCCAATCTCTTTTGATTTCCATGCCCAAAATATAGTTTGCAACACCAATATCTTTCATGTCAAATTTGGAGGACAAATGGGTCTTCAAATCCTGGATAATTTATTTGTCATTTCCAACCAGCAACATATCATCCACATACAAGACCAGCGAAATAACACAGTCACCAATTAATTTAAAATACACACAGTGATCTGCTTTACTTCTAGTGAAGCCAAGTCCCCGTATAAATGTATCAAATTTCTGATACCACATCCTTGGTGATTGTTTTAACCCATACAGAGACTTCTTTAACTTGCATACCATTTCTTTCTTACCCTTCACCGCAAATCCTTCAGGTTGCTTCATGTATATCTCCTCTTCCAGATCCCTGTGAAGAAATATTGTCTTCACATCCATCTGTTCTACCTCAAAATCAAAAGTAGTAGCAACAGATAAAAGTAATCTAATAGAAGCTATCTTGGCAACAAGAGAAAAACATCACCACAATCAATTCCCAACACCTAGGAATAACCTTTTGCTACCGACCGAGCTTTGTATTTCTCCACCTTTCCTTTTGCATTTGTCTTCTTCTTGAACACCCATTTTCTACCAATGGGTTTCCTTCCAGCTGACAACTCCACTAGATCCCAAGCCTCATTTTTGTGCAAAGATGCCATTTCATCAACCATGGCCTCTTTCCAGATTTTTCCATCCTCTGAATCTACTATTCCCTTCACAGTTCTAGGACCATCATAAGTAATATATAAAGCAAAATTTGAACAGAAAGCAGATGGACTATACCTTTCCGGTTGCCTTCTTTCTCGAACTAATCTTCTCACAACTGGAGTTTGTGGATGTTCATCTTCTGATGCCTCTTTTGTTGCAGAGTCTGATTATTCCTCCTTTAGCTCAAACTCTATCTTCTGAAGTTCCTTTGGTTGGACTTCATGTTTAATAACATCTTTCACCTCTCTAAGTACCACATCTCAGTTGTACACAACCTTCCTTGTTACTGGGTTCCAAAGTTTATAACCCTTTAAAGCATCCTTATACCCAATTAAGATGCACTATTCAGATTTACTATCCAACTTTGTTATTTTCTCCTTTGGAACATGTACATATGCATCACATCCAAATACCCTCAGATGTGAAAGAGAGGGTTTCTTACAAGTCCATACCTCTTGTGGAGTCTTATCCTCCAACGTTGATGAAGGTGATCTATTGACTAGGTAACATGTAGTCTCCACCACCTCTACTGAGAATTCTCGTCCTAACCCGGCACCACTGAGCATGATTCTTGCCCCTTCCATCAATGTCTTGTTCATTCTTCTGCAACTCCATTTTTCTCAGGTGTGTATGGAATAGTCTTCTATCGTGCTATACCACACTTCTTACAAAATTATTCAAATTTCTTATTGCAAAAATCTCCACCATTATCTATCCTCAGCACCTTCATCTTCTTTTTGTCTGGTTTCCACCAGAGCCTTAAATTCATTAAACTTGTCGAAGACTTCAGATTTCTTCTTAAGTAAATATATCCATGTATTCCCTGAGAAGTCATCTATAAATTATACATAGTACATAGACTTACCCAGTGATGGAACCTTCATAGTTCCAAATACATCACTGTGCACAAGCTCTAATATCTATTGTGCCCTCTTACCACCAGAGGGTAAACTCACCCGATTCTGCTTACCATATACACAATTTTCACAAAAATCAAAATCTAGAGAGCTATTAGTGATACCTTCTACCATACCTTTACCATGAAGTATTCGAAGGCCCTTCTCTCCAATATGTCCAAGCCTTTGATGCCATAGCATGGTCTTTTCTCTAGATATTACTATATTTTCTGCTCCACTTTTAGGAACCATAGAATTGTTGCACCCATCAACAACATTGCTACCTTATAGCTTGTACAGAGTTCCAATCTAAACTCCCTTCACCAATACCAGTGCTCCCTAAATCATCTTCCAGGTATCTTTTTCGAACACTATTTTTACATCTGCATCATCAAACTTGCTTACAGAAATCATATTTCTGGCCAATGCAGGAATACGCAGAACACCCAGAAGTGTTCTAAGCCTTCCACCTTGAAAATTCATCTTAAATTTTTCGTGACCAATGATTCTAGCCTTCCTGTCATCCCCCAATAATACATCACCACCATCATATTTCTCATACTCATAGAACCACCCTCTATGGGGAGTGAAGTGAAGCGATGCACCTGATTCAATCAACCATGCCTCATGATCTACATGTGTACTTGAAGAATCCAAGTAAACATCCCCACCTTCATATGAGGTGGTTTTCGCCTCTGTAGAAGGAGCATCATCAAATCCCTTTTCTTTGTCAGGAGCTTTAGATTTACAGTCCCTTTTGTAGCGCCCTTCCTTTCCGCATTTCCAGCACACCTTTAGAGGTTTTCCTGGAGATTTAGATCTCCCTCTAGATTTAGATCTCCCACTCGATATCCTATCTTTGTTTCTATTCTGGGACCATCCTCATACAGACAAGGCATCACAATTCTGGCTCTCCATATTTTTTCATCTCATCTCCTTCATTAGTAAGGATGATACCATTTCATCAAACTGCAAGGCAGTTGCATTGCTACCTATTGCAACAACCAGATTGTCCCACAAATCTGATAGATAACACAACAAACAGATGCACTTATCTTCATTTGAAAATTTTATCAATAGATAATAACTGAATTACCATAGTATTAATTGTGTTCATATGCTCTGTCACTAAGTCTCCATCTTTCATCATCAGGTTATACAACTTTTTCCATAGGAACAATTTATTCACCGAAGACTTAGATTGGTACAAAGTCCCTAAATTTTCCCACAAAGCCTTCATCGTAGCTTCCCCTGATACATTGAACAATACTTAATCTGAGACACATAATCGTATTTTGCTCTTTTCCTTCCTATCCAGCTTCTTCCATTCTTCATCGGACATTCCCGTTGGTTTAGTACCTGGATCTACCGCGATCCACTGATCTTTATCCACCAACATATCTTCCATCTTGAGTTTCCACAACTCAAAACTCTGACCATTAAATTTCTCGATCTCTATCTTTCTGATGCTCGTCATCTTCTTTGACCACTAGAATCTATCCCACGGATGTCCCACTGAATAGGTTCTACCACAGGCCTGAGTGAAACCCCTCAACGACAAAGGTGTCCCCTTGAAGCCAAAACAACTCCGATACCAAATGTAGGTTTTAACTCCGTACATAAATTACCCACATAAAAATTCTAAACACATAAAATAAACAATAGTGAGAGCATAACACATAAAACAAATATACATAGATATTTTCCCCTAGATCCCAAAACCGGGACTACCAGATTGATTTTTTCATTATGTTCCTTTCAATGTTACAATACATATATATACATCCTAAAGCATCCAATACCATGGACCAAAAACCATTGCACCCAAAACCATGTGCGAAAACCATGCACAAAACCATAGGTAGGTCCACCCACCGAATATAGGGTCCAAAATAGTTTTTCCCCGGGGCACTGCCTCGGACCCCATAGAGGGAGGTTGACTGTCGCCCTCAAACCCTGGCTGCACAATCGATGCAATGAAGGTTAACCCCCTAGTTAACTAGGGCGAATAATCGTGGAAAGAATACAGCACAACCCAACACAGGGCATATTATAGCTTGGCCTGTTGAGGAGTGGAACTGCGCAATGCGCAGTTTCAGTCAGCATGACTGCTACCTGGGTAATTGCACTATGCAATCCTGGAGGCCAAATAAGGAACTTTTTCTAAAAATTGCACATATCATAGCCTGAAAGGCCAGTGTGAGGCAAGCTATGCACAATTCCTAGTAGCAAGGCAAGGCCTTCCATCCGAGAAATGCGTAGTGCAAGCCAGGTAAGGCAAGGTCCGGGCCAAGGCAGCTCAAACCTATCGACGAACGACTGAAAATCAGTAAGGACTAAAAGCATGTGCAAAGTTGGGTGTAGACATGAGTGAATGAACATGAATGCAATTTGTAAGTGTAAGATTCACTAATATGGGAAAACAACGAATTGTGTCAAGCACCGCAACAGTGATTGTTAGTGTAGAATAGTGTCATACATGTAACAGTAAGGAAATGCAATGCAAAACTCGAAACGACACTTCTACAAGATAATATGCATTGAAACGATATGAAGCATTCAACAAAACCAAGAAAACAACATTCACACAAACCGAAATGTAAAAAGAGACAAAAAAATAAGGAAAAGACATGAAAAGCGGACTTACTCTGCAAAAGCTACAATGAGAGTGTCGAAGGTTCTTAAATACGTTGGGAATGCCAAATCTCCAAGATCGAAAGTGAAGAATCAACTCTGAGGCATAGAATAAATAGTTTTGACAAGATCGAGGCTTATGACGTGCATGCCACAATTCTAGGAAAAAACAACACTTGATCGGAGGTTTCTAAAACGACTTTTACGTGTAACCCCCAGATGCTAAAAATAGATCCCTAAAATCTAGGGATGCATTTTTCTTTTTTTTTTTCTTTTTGCTTTTTTGGGAAAAATCTGCCCATGCATGCAAGGAAATATTGCACAGTCCTGGAGGAAACCGGTCAACTTGTGAGTACATGCAACAACCAGCAAGCCTTGGGATGACTTATGCATAGTTTCTGGGCTGAGTGACTCTGGCTACCCCTCGATTTGTGTGTAATTTCTATACTAAAGCCAAGGTTGACAGTCAGAACTACACAAATTATTAGAGCAAGCCCAGTGAGTGATGCTCTGTGAAATTTTCTTAGGGAAGGAAACTTGCTTGCTCTGCGCAATTCTAAAGAGCAGTGCTGCCTACCAGGATGCACTGTGAAATTCCAGAGAGCAATGTTGGTTCCTCCAATGCTACACAGTTTTCCAAGTCAGCGCAAGAATCGATTTAAGACCAAGTCACGAGAGGTCATCTTGCGGGTGAAAGACAAACAAGTTAGAGAACACAAGTTTTTAGGCCAAAAAAAACTCAACTGAAAGTGTAAGTACCTAGGAAGTGCAAGACATGCTACTAAGAATGGTTGGTAGGGAGGCTCCAAAATGAAGCTAAGGCAAACTTTTGGAGAGTGGTTGTAGCCACTACAATATTGGCAACACACTGGTAGAACTCAAGCTCTCTTAATGGACCTTTTTTCATGAAAAACAAGTCTAACTCCTCCAGAAGTATTGTTTGATTCTTTGATCATCGAGGTTTTCACAATAGCTTGAGTGAAAGATGTAGCACCTTCCATTATCTTGATTGGTCAGTGCACATTCCAAAACAAGTCAAACTAGTTGTTTAGATTGGAGATGAGGGGTATATTGGTGCACAAGTAATATAATTGTCAGAGTTTAAGTTTCATCTCTGGTGTTGCTCTGCTGCCAGCAGGCCTAGACAGTACCCTGGCAAAGTCACGCAGAAACACAAGCATCGCTTTGCTACCAGCGAGCTTGGTCAGTACTCTAGTGGAGTTACTTGCATCACCTCTATGCGCATGCAACCTTTCTCTTCTTTTTCCTTATTCATTTTTATTTTTTTCATATTTCATTATTATTTTATTTTTTTCAAAGAAATGTGCATGGGCACTTATTTATTTTAGAGACGAAAGAGGGATCCCGACTTATTGTGAGAACAAGAGGTTTTTCCTTCAAATAAGTATCTTATATATACCTCTAACATAATTTTTAAGGTTTTCCCCTTCACCTTACTCTACTTGACTGAGCTAACAAGGTTTAATCCAAAAACAACCGACTAGAGTAGGTTATACTAATTAGAGTGCAAGTGTTGTGTTTTCACCAAGATTCACTTCGTATAAAATGTATTTTAAATTGTTGTATCATTGATTGAATACAAGAAGTTTTGCATAAAGAGAGAGGACAACAGATAACCATGTGTTGATAGCAGTACAATTCCTCTTGTACTTTACCCTACTTGTCTTTAAGAGTCGTACACAGTTTCATGCGAAATTAACCTACGAGTGTAAACAAGCAAACAAAATAAAAAACAAAGTGAAGAAGAAAATGTGAAGGAAAATAAAGAAATAAAGAAAAGGAACAAACAAAGAAAAAGAAAACATGCATGCATGCAAACAAGACATAAAGCAAACACTACTCCTACTCCTACACTAGTGGTGCATGGACCTGATCATGTGAAGTGATATTTCCAATGCAGCCACCAGTGCATTGATTGACCCATGTTGGTGAAGGCATGGTTCGTGAAAAGGATATTCATGCGAACCAACAAACATGAAAGATATAACAATGAAAACTCATACTCCGAGTTTAAACGCGTCCCCAAAAAAGAAAAGAGTGAAAGCACAAGACAAGCATTTTGCAGACTTAACATGGTGTTGTTACACACTACATGCAGATGATAAGCAATTGCACTCTTTTGACTGTGACAGACAAGAAAACATGAGAACGAGAAACAACCTACGACTTTCAAATGTGCTTGTTGTGTATGATTCCTCTAATGCATGAGCAATGGGATCATGTGATTCAAGTGGAGGAACCGAAATATGTGTATTGGATTGATCTTCAATGCAAATAGACAAGTGATGAGGAGCCTTGGGTGGTTCAAAAATCTCCTAGTCAGAAGTGAAATTAACCTAAGGATAGGGAAGGCCTGACATAACCATTAGCTCGTGCTAAAGTGCCTCGACAGCCTATGGGGTTTTGACTTCATCGATAGATACATCATCATAAACGGTTGGCTTTGAAAAATCAATAACGATTGAATCAACATCATGATCGAATATAGGAGTAAAGAGATCACAACATCTATGATCCAAAAAATAAATGATTTCATTGGCATCCTCATGATTTGTTAAATCATAAAAAGGGGTGGATGAGAAGAAAGAATGTTCACCCTCTGCATTTCCCAAAATAGTAGATGTAAAATCGAGTGGATTCTCACTGAAAGATTTGTCCTCTCTGTTGTCAAATGATGGACTGAAATCGGGTGTGTTTTGTGGATGATCAGAAGTAGATGCATCCATGGATGAATTTACACAAGGAAAATCAAAGATAGAAGAATCACCAAAGATGTCAGGAAAAAGTGGAGGAGGCGCGGATAGAAGGAGGTCATCCTTCACCATGGTTTCATGCTCAAATTGCCAGCGATACTCATCGTAAATGACAATGCAGGTTTGTTGTGCAATGTCAAATCTGTCGATAGCTTGATCCTCTTTCACAAAAAGGTGTGGATTCCGGAACAGAAGAACACAAGACAGTAAAATCTGCAGGATCAGTAGAATGCGGAGACGAAGGTTGAGGTAACAAGTGCATATGAAAACCCATGGGATTCCCAAACAAATATAAGCAGAAATTGAGAGTAGTGGGGGTGAGAGGATGTGACAGTTGAACATCCTTATGTGCACGCTCTCCCACATCACTATGTGGGGGTGGAGTTGTTTGATGAGAGCAACATGGACAGTCACTTGTGACATCAACTGTGTCCACTTGAGATTACGCAACTCCATCATCGAAGTACGTTGAGATGGATTTGATATTTTTTTTTTACTTTTGGATAGATCGATTTGATATAGAAATACTCATATCTTTCCTAGAGATATTGGAACTTCATATTACTTTTCAGAGCTTCAAAAGAGAGAAGACGGATGCCCTCCCAAAATTCCAATATAGATTCTTGCGGGGCCTTCCATTGTTGTAACATTGTCTTATCAAGTGCTTCATGATCAAAATGGTGAAAAACAAATTCTATTAAATCATTGAGTTGTTTGATGATTGCATGGATTTATGAGGCAGCATGGCACACCATAGCAACAGGTAGTCGTTAAGTGTGTGTGTAAGCAGTATACAAATCTAAGTTTCAGTGGATCCTTCCAATCTCTCCATGAGTGCATGGAAGTTTATCTAAGTGTTCAGGCCAGGCTACCTTGCCTTCACCATCATACGCAATTTCTAACAAGTTATCCTAGAACTCCCTCTCGACTTTAGAGATATGTTCGTTGGACACAAATTTCTGAGGGTGAACTGTAACGAACTTCATGATAGATGTGCAAAGATTCAAAACAGATGTAAGGAATCAACTTGACATATGGCCCAGCTTCTAGCACCATACATTTCAATGGTCTTGGACTCACCAACATGTCAAGGGATCTCCCCGGTAAGAAGTCCCAACTAGACCTCAGAGCATTTGGAGTAGGAGTGCCAACAGTGGGTAATATGGTATCGCCTTGACTGCGGTTGTGCGCAAAGGTAAGTAAGATGCCCTTGTTGGAAGCAAGGGTGTGACCTTGCAGAAAGTCAAGTAAGATGCATGGAATTAGGGGATTTTTGAGGAAATGGGCGTCCTAAGGAAATCATAAAATAATAGTGGAAATAATAAAATCGGATTAGATTACATCATCAAATTTTAGAGGAAAAAAATAAAAACCTAGTTTTTCAACTCATATTTTCAACTTATCTCCCTATGGGTTTACTCAAATTTCGAGAAACAACACTCATTAGATGCATAATTTCATTCCTCATCCAAGGAGTACCCATGTTGCATACTTTTGATGAACCCTGCTACATGAAGAATGAGAAATACATGAAAAATGTGATTGCAATCACGTTTTTTCATGCATTTCTCATTTTTCTTGTAGCAAGGGCCATCAAAAGTATGCAATAGGGGTACTCCTTTGATGAGGAATCAAATTTTGCATCCAATTAGAACTCTTGCTTGAAATTTGAGTAAAACCTTAGGGAGATAAGTTGAAACTACAAGTTGAAAAAGTAGTTTTATTATCTTATTATTTTTTAAACTTTTCACTTTTTAACTCCAAAAATGGTGAATCATCCCCCACGGTTTACATGATCATCTTGAATCTTATTGGTTCTTATAAATTTTATCTTGGTTGTACATTTTTCTTAGGAGGCCCATTTTAGACCTCAAAAATCCCCTAATGAAAGGCTCTAACACACGAAAGGGGATAAGAGTGCACCCCTTAGAAGCCTGTAATAGTACGTGGCTTGAAAGGGAACACACGAGCTGAAAGACATCACAAGATGGAAAACATAATAGTTGAAAATCCAAAGTGATGAGCTAAACCAACAACACGCTTCGATAAGATTCATACAAACATATATGGAATAGTCCATACATACATGCGTAAGTTACAACTACATATATTGTTAGAGTAACCAGAATAGACGAACTACAATAACAATACATGCATGAAACATGATGGATCTATTATATTAAAAGAGTTAAATATCTAATCATACATACAGCCATGATAGCCACTAGCCCCAATAATGGAACATTACAATCACTGCTACCTGTTCCTCCAAAGAGATGTACTCGTTCTGCACTGTGGAGAAGCCAAGGCTCGTTACAATACACTCCAAACTTTCTCTAAGATATACCTATCAGAATATTGGCTCCCAAAAGCCTGTACAATGAGTTATGAAGTTCTATATATAGCAAAGGGTGGGGTGACCCTTGACATTCCCCTTTGAGACTCTTGAGCTACCCTCATGACTCTTCAACTTACACATGCCTATTTACATTCTACCATTGACACTTGGTCTTTCACTTTACAACAAGTTTACAATACAATCTACATATGTACCCATGTGAGAAAAAAACGGGCTTGAGTAAGCCATACAAGACATCACTGAGACTCGGACAGCTATGGGAAGACTAACTCATCAACATCCTCTTGGTGATTGATGGTGGTGAACTGATGCCAAGCTTGGTAGTCTGCTATGGTGTTTGCATACTCTATGGTGACATCCTTCTAAAATAGAACTCTTGCCTCCATAAAATTTGGGTACACTGATTTGGCACCTCTATCCAACTCATCATGTAGCATGTGCATCATGGTCTTGAGTGCATTCGGACCAATGACATACTTGTGCACAGTGTTTGTGCTTATCTGCAAATCTGCACACCTGATTATGCGCATCAACTCCTTGAAGTACATGTCTAGCCCCAGTCGGACTTAGTTATTTGCTTTCACCTCAGTGCGTGTGCCAATGGATGGGATCGCATGCATGCGCATAATGAAATCCATGTTCCTGAACGCTAGTGCATGTGAAGTCTATAAGATCGTGATAAATTGTGGGAGTTCCACATAGTTCCATACCATACTCTGGATTTGTGACTTCAACTCCATTGCTTTTGGCTTCATCATCTTTGGGATGCACAACGGGGCACCCTTGTACCTCATTTTCCATATCTGCAGTGATTGAAAGTGGTGTGTATGTCTGTCAAGATGTTTGCTCTCCTAGCACACCATTGTTGCCAACCATTAAGATGGAAAATTGACTTATGCATGGTGACGAACCTAAAGCAGAGTCTTCGCATGACTGTCTCAAGAGATGATACTTCATCAAGTATTTCTTTCTTCAACTCTGCACTAACGGATGTTGTAGCTTGCTCTTCTCCCTACTTGGCTGCTTGCAACTCCTTAGCCGTGCGTTTTTTGCAGCTCTCAAGTATCTCCCACTTGAGTTGGTGGGTTCAAAATATTCCTTTGTAGCATCAGCCAATGCAGACAGATGTCTATGCACATCAGACACGATCACTCCTTGAAAATGCGCAGGAGATGCATGGACATCTAGAGTGAGCACTCTGCGTGGCTACATAACCTTGTGTTGTGACTAGTCAAAGATATGTTGTGCAAATCTGATTCTAGATTGTCGTCAAGGATTTCAGTGTCTCCTTGATCAATTGAGACTTTCTCTGCTCCCAGACTTGGTGAAGCCAATGGAGTGACCTCTATGCCTTTGGGCATGACGTCTGTATCTTGATCTTGCTCCAGCTGAACCACATTTGTGTCCATCTACTCCAACATCTATTCAATCTCCTAAGCAAAGTCTTGCTCCTCTGACTGCTCACCTTGTTTTCTATCTGCAAACTATGATGAGTCAATAACCTGTATTTGCATAGTTTCATCAATGTGTGCACACTACTCTTCCTATTGTTCATGTTCCTACTGTGCTTATTTCTCCCTTTTCTACAACTCTTGTTCTTCTCTTAGTTGTTGCTTCACCTCCTGCAACTTCTTCTCTGCCTCCTCCAGTTTCTGCTTCTCCCTCTGTCTTTGCACAATCCTTTTGTTGTGATGTTGCTTCTTTGCCTCAATCTCTAAATACGCTCACATTACAAGTTGATACGCCTTTCACTTGCAACTTTTCTCTACCTCTACATTGTTGGTAACCTTTCTCTTGCCTTTTTCATGCGCATGTATGTTTCCCTCTGTTGTTGTTGATGTTTTTTCTTTGTTAAGTGTTGTTGCATTGTGCACTACTAACCATTTTATAGCCACTCTAACTAGTTCATTGAGCCTTGAGGAGTTATAGAAATATCTCCATGGGTCTTCCTTAAGCCAATGACATGCCCCGTGGATCCAAGGATGATACACTCTCGCATAGTGGTCCTTCACTAAGAAATGCGGGTGATATGGATTGAAACTTCTGGTGCTGAAGGTGAACCTCTTGAATTCCTCCATCTTGACCTCAGCATTCTTGAGACTCTGGATATCATAAAACCCGTTCCGCAAAGGAAGAGCGGGCCAATGTGCCTTATTCTTCCTATGCAGTGTCACTGACAACCCTGTCGAGATGTGTTATGCAACCTCTTACATGACCATCTTGTCCATGGAAAGCTTCAGTAACACATGCAGAGCCTTCTCTTTTTTGTACATCCAGATGAAGGTGCTAAGGAGTGAGGCATACCAATCTTCTATGTTAATCAATACCTCCATCACTGCCTATGACATGCAAGGCGGATCCTGCTGAAAGATCATCCCGTACACTGAGGTGACGAAGTGTTCTGATAGCTATAGTATTGCTCCACATAAGTTGAACTTGAAGAATAACCTGCAATATATGTGCATAGAGGTTTTTGAAGGTGTCCATGCCCAACCCACGCCAGGGCACTGTTGACGGGCACAGATTGCATCAAGCATGTAGGTGGACATGAATATATTTTCTTGCTGACCCTTGGGCAGATGTCGATCATTTGTTACCACTCCCTTCAGCTAGAGATCCAACATGTCAGACCAATTAAAAGGTATTCCTTATTTTTCTAGTAGATCCAACACGATCACCCAACTCAGCGAGAAGGTTTTTGTACTCTTTGGCCATATAAGCGACAAGTGAAGATGACGAAGAACATATAACCCTTCTGCACTATCATTTTCTTGTATATCTGTTTGGGTGTCGTCTGAACTTAGACGACTCTCTCACCCAACTCTTGAAGATGTCTCTTGTGTTTGCACTGTTGCTGGGATTGGTGAAGAGTGCATCCATTTTGTTCATCGATTGCGGTAGGTGATACATCTCTTGAAAGTAGCAAGTTATTTTCCACTGACACTGCTCGGTACCATTTTCTCTGGATCAATATACGATACAATCCAGTGGATCATGTTCACGCATGGAAATGTAGGATACATGCATGCAACCCGGTACAAGCTAGACTTATGTATGTTTACATAGACTCTGCAGTCCTTTAGATTCTCTTCAAAGGTGCATGAAAAGACATCATTATTTTCTTGCCATGTTATCTTGATCTCCCTGTCTATGAAAAACTTAGTATCTTCATAGATGGGCAAGCTCATAGACACTTTCTCGACCACACCTCCAGTTGTGCTCTCAATGGTTTCCTTTGACCCTGCTCTCTTGGTAGCCATCGTACTTATACTGTTGAGAGATGGTTGAACACCTATGATACCTGGATATAGAGCAATCTCATGACAAGAAAAATGTCAGTTGAAAAGCAAAAGAAACTCAAGAACTGACATGCAACACACTTGATTGACTGACTAGGAAAATTATGTAGTTTTCTTTGGGAGAGGCTGGGGGACTAACTGCTGAAAATGCATAGAGCACAGTCCAGCTTGGCCTACTGAGGAATGGAACTGCGCAATGCACAATTTCAATAAGCATGACTGCTACCCAGTAAATTTCACTACGCAATCACAGGGGCCAGCTAAGGCATTGTCTCTCATAATTGTGTAAAGCACAGCCTGAGAGGCCAAAGTGAGGTATGCTCTACGCATTTCCTAGTAGAAAGGTAAGGCCTTACATCCCATAAATGTGCAGTGTAAGTCGGGAAAAGAAAGATCAGGGCCAAGGCAGATTAGACCTACCGACGGGTGACTGAAAATTAGTAAGGACTAAAATCATGTGAAAACTTCGGCACATACATGAGGGAATGAACATGCATGCAATCAGTAAGTATAGGATTCAGTAAAATGGGAAAACAACGATGTGTGTGATGCAAGTCGCCGCAACAGCAACTGTTAGTGCAGAATAGTGTCATACATGTGACAGTAAGGAAATGCAATGTAAAACTTGAAACGAGACTTCTACAAGCTAATATGCATTGAAACAACAGGAAGTGTTCAACAAAACCAAGAAAACAACATTTACACAAACTAAAATGTAAAAAGAGACAAAAAATGAGGAAAAGACATGAAAAGCGGACTTACCTGAAAAAAATCTGCAATGAGAGTGTCGAAGGTTCTTAAATGCGTTGGGAATGCCAGAGCTCCAAGATCGAAAGTGAAGAATCAGCTCTGAGGCATTGAATAAATAGTTTTGACAAGATCAAAGCTTATGACGCGCATGCCACAATTCTAGGAAAAAGCGACACTTGGTGGGAGGTTTCTAAAATGGATTTTTCATGTAACCCCAACTGCTAAAAATGGATCCCTAAAATCTAGTGATGCTTTTTTCTTTTTTCCTTTTTCTTTTTAGGGGAAAATATGCCCATGCATGTAAGGCAATATTGCATAGTTCTAGAGGGAACTAGTCAATTTGTGATCACATGCAATAGTCAGCAAGCCTTGGGATGAATTCTACGCAGTTTCTGGGTTGATTGCCTCTAGCTGCCCCTCAAGTTGTGTGCAATTTATGGACTGAAGCCAAGGATTCCCATCAGAACTACTCAAATTCTAAGAGGAAGCCTAGTGATGGGTTTCTCTGGGAAATTTTCTTCGGGAAGGCATCCTACCTACTCTATGCAATTCTAGAGAGTAGTGTTGGTTGTCATGATACACTATGAAATTCTGGAGAGCAAGGTTGGTTTCCCTCCAATGCTGCATAGTTTTCCAAGTCAGCACAAGAACTGGTTTAAAACCAAGTCACGAGAGGTCATCTTGCATGTGAAAGACAAACAAGTTAGGGAACACAAGCTGTTGCTCGAAAAAAAACTCAACTGAAAGCGTAAGTACTTGGGTAGTGCAAGACATGCTGCTAAGAATGGTTGGTAGGGAGGCTCCAAAATGAAGCTAAGGAAAAATTTTGAAGGGTGGTTGTAGCCGCTACAACATTGGCGATGCACTGGTAGAACTCCAGCTCTCTGAATGGACCTTGTTTCGTGAAAATCAAGTCTAAATCCTCTGGAAGTATTGTTTGATTCTTTGATCATCGTGGTTTCCACACAAGCTTGAGTGAAATATGTATCACCTTCCATTATATTAATCAGTCAACACACATTCCAAGCCAAGTCAACTTACTTGTTTCGATTGGCGATGTGGGGTATATTGGTCCACAAGTAATATAATTTTCAAAGTTTAAGTTTCATCTCTGGTGTTGCTCCATTGTCAGCAGGCCTAGACAGTACCCTGGCAGAGTCATGTAGGAACACAAACATCGCTTCGCTGCCAATGAGCCTAGTCAATACCCCGGCGGAGTTACTTGCATCACTTCTCTACGTAGGAAGCCTTTATCTTCTTTTGCCTTATTCATTTTTCATTTTTTTAATTTATTTTTCAAAGAACTGTGCATAGGCACTTATTTATTTCAGAGGCAAAAGAGGGATCCCGGCTAATTGAGAGCAGAAGAGGTTGTTCCTTAAGAGAAGTATGTTATATATACCTTTTACATACTTGTTAAGTTTTTCCCCTTCACCTTACTCTACTTGAGTGACTTGACAAGGGTTAACCCAAAAACAACTAACTAGAGTATGTGATACTAGTTAGAGCACAAGTGTTGTGTTTTCACCAAGATTTCACTTCGTATAGAATGTATTTTCCATTGGTGTATTGTTACAAGTCCTCTTGTACTTTATCCTACTTGTCTTTAAGAGTCGTACACGATTTCATGCGAAACTAACCTACGGTTTAAACAAGCAAACAAAATAACAAAGCAAATAGCAGAAGAAAATGTGAAAGCAAAGCAAGTAAGCAAAGAAAGAAAGCAAGCAAATGAAGAAACATATAAAAGGGAAACATGCATGTAAGAAAACAAGACATAAAGCAAACAATACTCCTACTCCTAATCTAACGGTGCACGAGCCTGATCATGTGAAGTGATGTTTCCAATGCAGCTACCAGTGCATTGGTTGACCCATGTTGGTGAAGGCATGGGTCGTTAAAAGGATAGTCATGTGAACTAGCAAACATGAAATATATAACAATGAATACAAAAACACTCCAAGTTTGAACGCGTCCCCAGAAAAGAAAAGAGTGAAATCATAAGAAAAGCATTCTACAGACTTAACATGGTGTTGTGACACACTACGTGCAAATGATAAGCATGAGCACTCTTTCGACTATGACAGACAAGAAAACATGAGAAAGAGAGACAAATTATGCCTTTCAAGTGTGTTTGTCGTGTATGATTCCTCCAATGCATGAGAAATGGGATCATGTTAGTCATGTGGAGGAAGCGAAATCTGTTTACTAGATAGATATTCAATGCATACAGATGAGTGATGAGGATCCTTGGGTGGTTCAACAATTTCCTAATTGAAAGTGAAACTAACCTCAAGAAAATGAGGGCCTGACATAACCATCAGCTCAAACTGAAGTGCCTCGACAGCCTGCGGGGTTTCGACTTCATCGACAAATAGATAATCATAAACGGGTGGCTTTGAAAGATCAACAACGATTGAATCAACATCGTGATCGAATATAGGAGTAAAGAGATCGCGACAGCTATGATCAGAAAAATCAATGAGTTCATCGACATCCTCATGGTCTAATGAATCATATAGAGGGGTAGATGAGAATCAAGAATGTTTATTCTCTGCATTTCCGAAAATAGTAGATGTAAAATCAAGTGGATTCTTATAGAATGATTTATCCTCTACACTCTTAAATGATGGACTGACATCGGGTGTGTTTTGCAGATGATCAGAAGTAGATGCATCCATGGATGAATTTACACAAGGAAAATCAAAGATAGCATAATCACCAAATATGTCAGGAAAACATGGAGGAGGTACAGACAGAAGGAGGTCATCCTTCACTGCAGGTTCATGCTCAAATTCTGAGTAATACTCATCGTAAATGACAGTGCAGGTTGGTTGTGCAACATCAACTCCATTGATAGCTTGATCCTCGTTCACAACAGGTGTGGATTCCGGAATGGAAGAACACGAGACAGTACAATCCAGAGGATCAACAGAACGTGGAGACGAAGGTTGAGGTAACAAGTGCATATGACAACCCAAGGGATTCCCAACCAAATCTGCGTAGAAATTGAGAGTAATGGGCATGGGAGTATGTGACAGTTGAACAGAATTATGTGCACACTCTCCCACGTCACTCTACGTGGGTGGAGTTGTTTGATGAGGGGAAGGTGGACAGTCACTTGTGACAACAATTGTGTCTGCTTAAGATTGTGCAGATCCATCACCAAAGTATGTTGAGTGGGGTTTGAGATTTTTTTTCACTTTTGGATAAATCGATTTGATATAGGCATACCCATATATTTCCCAAAGATATTGAACTTCATCTTACTTTTCGGAGCTTCAAAAGGGAGAAGACGGACGAGCTCCAAAAATTCCGGTAGATATTCATGCAGATCCTTCCATTCTCGTGACATTTTCATATCAAGTGCTTCAGGATCAAAATGGTTAAAAACATATTCGATTAGATCACTAAGTTGTTTGAGAGAGTGCATCGAGTTATGAGGTAGCATGGAACACCATAGCAACTGGTAGTCACGAAGTATGTGTGAAAGCAGTATATATGCCTGAGTTTCAATGGGGCCTTCCAATCTCTCCATGAGTGCATGGAAGTCATCTAAGTGTTCAATCTAGGTTATTCGCCCTCACCATCATAAGTGATTTTTGACAAGTTATCTCAGAAATCCCTCTCAACTTCAAAGATGCGTCCGTTGGACACACATTTCGGAAGGTGAACTATCACAAACTCCATGATAGATGTGCGAAGATTGAAAACATATTTTGAAGACTCAGCTTGTCATCTGGCCCTCCTTCTAGCACTAGAAATGTTGATGGTCCTGGACCCGCCAACATGTCAGAGGGTATCCCCAGTACGAAGTCCCCACTAGACCTCAGACCATTTGGAATAGGAGTCCTAGCAGTGGGTAGTATGATATCGCCTTGACTGCGATTACGCGCAGAGGTAAGTAAGATGTCCTTGGCCAAAGCAAGGGTGTGACCTTGTAGCAAGTCAGGGAAGATGCATGGAAAGGCTCTAACACATTAAAGGGGACAAGAGTGTGCCCCTTAGAAGCTTGTAATAGTACACAACTTCAAATGGAACACACGAGTTGAAAGACATCACAAGATGGAAAGTAGAATAGTCGAAAATCCAAAATGATGAGTTAAACCAAAAACATGCTTCAATACGATTCATACAAACATATGCAAAATAGTCCATACATACATGCGTAAGTTACAACTACATACAATGTTAGAGTAACCAGAATAGTCGAACTACAATAACAATACATGGATGAAACGTGTTGGATCTATTATATTAGAAGAGTTAAAGATCCCATCATACATACAACCATGACAACCACTAGCCCCAATAGTGGAATGTTACAGTCACTGCCTCCTGCTCCTCCAAAGAGATGCACTCATTCTGCACTGTGGAGAAGTCAAGACTCCTTACCGTATAGACTCTAATATTTCTCTAAGTTATACCTATCAGAAGCTTGGCTCCCAAAAGCCTGTACCATGAGTTATGAGGTTTTATATATAGCAAAGGGTGGGGTGACCCTTGACATTCCCCTTTGTGACTCTTAAGCTACACTCATGAATCTTCAACTTACACATAATTGTTTACATTCTACTATTGACACTTGGTATCTCACTTTACAACATGTTTACAATACAATCTACACATGTACCCATGTGAGACAAAAATGGGCTTGAGTAAGCCATACAAGACATCACTGAGACCCGGACAGCTATTGGAAGACTAACTTGTCGAAATCCTCTTGGTGATCGATGGTGGAAAACTAATTCCAAGCTTGGTAGTCTGCAATGGGGTCCACGTACCCCATGGTGACATCCTTCTGAAAGTGAACTCTTACCTTTGTAGCATCCAGGTACACTGATTTGGAACCTCTATCCAACTCCTCATGTAACATGCACATCATTTTCTTGAGTGCAGCCAAACCAGTGACATACTTGTGCATAGTGTATGCGCTCATCTGCAAATTTGCGCTAGTGGCTATGTGCATTAACTGCTTGAAGTACATGTCTAGATCTAGTCGAACTTGGTTATTTTCTTTCACCTCAGTGAGTGTGCCAATGGATGGGATCATATGCGTGCACACAATGACATCCATGCTCCTGAACGCTCATGCATGTGAAGCTTGTAAGCTGGTGATGAGTTGTAGGATTTCCTCATAGTTCCAGATCTGACTCTGGATGCATGCCTTCAACTCCACTAGCTTTGGCTTCATTATCTATGGCAAGTACAATAGGACTCCCTTGTAACTTATTGTCCATATCTGCACGTGATTGACAGTGGTGTTTATGTCTATCAAGATGTGTGCTCTCCTACCACAATGTTGTTGCCAACCATTAATATGGACAACTGACTTATGGACAGTGACGAACTTGAAGTAGAGCTTCTGCGTGACTGTCTCAAGAGACGATACTTCATCAAGTATTTCTTTCTTCAACTCTTCTCTAGCGGATGTTGTAACTTGATCTTCTCCATGCTTGGTTTCTTGCAACTCCTTAGTCGTGCGCTCATTCTCAGCTATCAAGAATCTCACACTTGAGTTGGTGGCTTCGACATATGCCTTTGTAGCATCAGCCAATGACGTTGGATGTCTGAGCACATCAGACATGATCACTCGTTCTTGAAAATGCACAAGAGATGTATCCACATCCAAAGTGGGCACTTTTCCTGACTGCAAAACTCTGTGTTGTGACTCGTCAAAGGATATGTTGTGCACATTAGCTTCCGGGTCTAATGAAGTTGGTAGAGTGACCTCTAGGTATTTAGGCATGAGGTTTGTATCTTGATCTTGCTCCAGTTGAACCACATTTGTGTCCATCTGCTCCAACATCTGTTCAATCTCCTCGTTCTTAAAAATGCAGAGGAGATGCATGGATACCTGGAGTGGGCACTCTGCATGACTAGACAACTCAGTGTTGTGACTCGTCAAAGGATATGTTGTGCACATCTGCTTCCATATTTTCCTCAAGGATTTTAGTGTTTGCTTGATCACTTGGGACTTTCTCTGCTCCCAGATCTAGTGAAGCCGGTGGAGTGACCTCTGGGTCTTTAGGCATGAGGTTTGTATCCTGATCCTTCGCCAACTAAACCACATCCGTCTCCATCTACTCCAACATCTATTCAATCTCCTTAGCAAAGTCCTTCTCCTACAACTGCTCACTCTATTTTCCCTCTGCCATCTGTGATGAGTCAATAACTTTTGTTTGTGCAGTTTCATGAATGTGTGCACACTGCGCTTGTTGTTGTTCCTGAACCTGTTGTTCTCCCTTCTCCCTTCTGCGCAGCTCTTGTTCTTCCCTTAGTTCTTGCAACTTCTTCTCTACCTCCTACAGTTTCTGCTTCTCCCTCTATGTTTTCGCAATCCTTTTGTTTGTTGTCACTTCTTGTCCTCAATCTCCAAAGTTGATCTCATTACAGGTGGATTTTCCTTGAAATTGCAGTTTTTTTATGCCTCTGTGATGTCGACAACCTTTCTCTTTCCTTTGTCATGCGCAGGTCTGCTGCCCTCTAATGTTGTTGATGTTCCTGATTTGTCAAGTGTTGTTGCCTTGTGCACTGCTATCCATTCTACAACCACTCTGACTGGTTCATTAAGCCTTTAGGAGTTATAGTAATATCTCCATGGGTCTTCCTTAGGCCAATGACATACCCCATGGATTCAAGGATGATACACTCTCGCACATTGGTCCTTCACTAAAAAATGTGGGTCATATGGACTGAAACTTCTAATGTCGAAGGTGAACCTCTTGAATTCCTTTGGCTCAACCTTAGCATGCTTGAGACTTTGGATCTCATAAAACCTGTTCTGCAAAGGAAGAGTGGGCCAAGGTGCCTTCTTCTTCCTATGCAGTCCCATTGACAACCCAGTCGAGATGTGTTTTCAACCTCTTGCATTGCCATCTTTCCATGAAAAACTTCGCTAACACATGCAAAGCCTTCTTCACGTTGTACATTCGGATGAAGGTGCCAAGGGGTGATGCGTACCAATCTGCTATGTTAACTAATGCCTCCATCTTCATTTGTGACATGCAAGGCGGATCCTGTTCAAATATCTTCATGTGCACTGGGGTGATGGAGTGGTCTTATAGTTGTAGTATTACTCCACAGAAGTTGTTCTCGGAGAACAACCTGCAATAAATGTGCACAGAGGTTTATGAAGGTGTCCACTCCCAACCCAAGCCAGGGAACTGTTGATAGGCACAAATTGCATCAAGAATGTAGGTGGGCATGAATAGCTTTGCTTGTTGACCCTTAGGTAGATGTCGAGAATTTGTTACTTGTCCCTTTAGCTAGAGAGCCAACATGTCGGACCAATTGAAAGGTCTTCCTTTGTTCGCCAGGTGATCCAACATGATCACCCAACTCTGCAGGAAGGTTTCTGTACTCTCTTGGCCATATAAGTAGCATGCAAAGATGACCAAGAACTGATACGCTTTCCGCAATGTCTTTGTCTTGTATACCTATTTGGGTGTCATATAAACCTAGACGACTCTCTCACCCAACTCTTCAAGATGTCTCTTGAGTTTGCGTTATTGCTGGGATTGGTGAAGAGTGCATCCATTTTGTTCACCGGTTGTGGTAAGTGATACATCTCCTAAAATTTCTCTGACCTAATGGTAGCAAATTCTTATCCACTAACACTGCTCAGTACCATTTTCTCTAGATCAGTATGTGAGACAATCCAGTGGATCATGTCCGTGCATGGAAATGCAAGATACCAACATGCAACCCGGTACAAGCCAGACTTGTGTATGTTAACATAGACTTTCTGGTCCTCCAGATTCTCTGTAAAGGTGCTTGAAAAGATGTCATTGATGTCCTGCCATGTTATTTTGATCTCCTTCTCTATGAACAACTTAGTATCTTCATAGATGGGCAAGCTCATAGACACTTGCTCAACCACATATCCAATTGTGCTCTCAATGGTGTCCTTTGACCTTGCTCTCTTGGAAGCCACGTACCTGTACTACTAAGAGAGTGATGAACACCTGTGATACCTGGAGATAGAGTAATTCTCATGACAATCAAAATGTCAGTTGAAAACCAAAATCAACTAGAGCACTGACATGCAACACACCTGATTGACTAACTGGGAAAATTGCGCAGTTTTCTCTAGGTGAGGCTGGGAGACCGATTGTTGAAAATATGCAGAGCACATTCCAGCTTGGCCTATTAAGGACTGGAACTACACAATGTGGAGTTTAAGTCAACATGAATGCTACTCGGGAAATTGCACTATGCAATCACGAGGGCCAACTAAGGCAACGTCTCTAAGAATTGCGTAGAGCATAGCCTAAGAGGCCAGTGTGAGGTAGGCCCTATGAAATTCCAAGGAGCAAGGCAAGGCCTTCCATCCCAGAAATGCGCAGTGCAAGTTGGGCAAGGTAACGTCCAAAACAAGGCAGCTCAGACCTCCCAACAGGTGACTAAAATTCAGTAAGTACTGAAAGCAAGTGCAAAGTTGGGCACACACATTAGTGGGTGAACATGGATGCGATTAGTAAGTGAAAGTTTTAGATAGATAGGAAAACAATGATGTATGTGAAGTGAGTCACTACAACGGAGATTGTTAGTGCAGAACAGTGCCATGCATGCAATAGCAAGGAAATGCAATGCAAAACTCGAAACGTTGCTTCTACAATCTAATATGCATTGAAATGACAACAAGAATTCAACAAAACCAAGAAAAAAACATTCACACAAACTGAAATGTAAAAAGAGACAGAAAAGCAGCAAAAGACATGAAAAGCGGACTTACCCAGAAAAAGATGCAATGAGTGTGATGAAGCTTCCTAGATGCGTTGGGAATGCTAGAGCTCCAAGATAGAAAGTGAAGAATCAGCTCTAAGGCATCGAATAAATAGTTTTGACAAGATCAAGGCTTATGACGCACATGCCACAATTCTAGGTGTTAGTGTCATCCTTTGAAGCCTTCCATCGGTGATCAAATATCCTCTTATAAAGTGGTCTCAGGGTGTCAAAGTCAAATTTGTCATTTCAATGAGTCTTCAAGTAAAATTTGGTCACTACGTATTAGGTCTAGGGTTGTTTTCACTCCTTCCAAAGTCTTCCAAGTATTATTCTATGTCACCATTCAGCTTAGTGTACTATCATTCAAAAAAATTTCATCATCATTTCAGGTTCCAATGGGTCATTTTACATCTTGTTCGTGCTTCAGTTGTACTTGGCTAAGGCCCATTTCCCTCTCCTAGGGTTTTGAAGGTAATTTTTCTTGGATGGAAAAATGATCAAGAAAAATTGTGTCCTGATGTTCATACACATTACCCTATCCCTAATATACCTTCTTAAACAATTCCCATCACTGATATCCCTCAAATTCATCATTTTCCCACAAACCCTAGTTTATTACTACAATTTGACAATTTGATAGGCTAGGCCTGTGTTTTTCCCTTTTGGACCCCTTCCCCTCACTCAATCTTTGAAATTCAACTCTCCCCTGATTCCTAACATCCCTCTCTACTTCCTAAAATTTTCTCAATAATTTAGAAGCCCCTCACCCCCTTCATTTCCCTTCATTTCTACAAATCCCCTGTTCCACATATCGCAATAGGTTTTCTTCAAACTATATTTTTGAGCAATAAAATATGAATTTGACAAATGTGAGAGCGATTTTTGTCCATCATTGACCCAAGAACAAAAACCTCTTTCATTTTTTACACAGGTTTCATGGTTTGGGAGAAATGTTGAAAACATCATTGGCCTCAGGAGGATTGATGCCCTTCTGGAGTGACCTTACGAAAATCAAGATTTCACCTAGCTGGGATGCTCAAATGACTTTTTTGATGATTTAATTATATCTAGATAGAGATATACTTCTAATGAGATATCATGAGCTCAATTTAGAGTTGAGGAAGACCTTCAAAAGTTGACTGCAATAGCACTTTGCATTTAGGCAACCTCATTCTGCATATTTTGACTAGTCTTGGGAGATTTGACTTTTGACAGGGAAAATGAACTCCAAATTGAAAAATTCAAGATTTTCTAGAAAGTAGTCTCAATAATATTTCCAACGAGATATCGCACGCCCAAATTATACATCGGGAAGGTAGTAAAAACTCACATTGAAGTTTGCATTGTGCATCAGAGAGTTGGTGCTGCGCATCAGAGGGGCGATGCGCATCAGGCAGCTTTTTCCTATGTAAAAATACATTGGCGCTGTGCATCAAGCAGGCTTTGTGCATTAGGCTCAGTGCGCTATGCATTGGCCAGTGAGGCTTCAAAACCAAACAAATTCATCTCAAATCCTCCCAAATGCTTCATTTGCCTTCTTAACAAGTAAGTACACTCACTTTGGAGCCTAGGTAGGGTTTTTTATGCTTCAATTATATTTTTATCTCCTAAGACTCAAAACCCTAGTGTGTTTTCCTATCTTATTTGTCACCACAGCAAAATCTTCTTCCTTGTCTCAATATTCCCATTTTCACTTTCCCTAAACCTACCCTTTTAATCCCATCTTACTTAACCCATATCATCTTCCCCTATCTCCCTACAAAAATTAATGCCTACGCCAAGCTCTAAACCCCCTCACATCAAACCCTAGTTCCTTATAAACCTCACTCACCCTCTCATTTCATCTCACCATTGTTTTCGTTCTTATAAAATATCTTCATACTCATCTTTTCCTCACATAAATGTCCATCATTCATCAAATCATCCCAAAGAGACAAAAATGGAGCGAGACAGTGAGTTTGAATATGAGGAAGACACCCTAAGTGATAGCTCTAGAGAGAGGAATTTACAACAGAGAAAGCCTCATAAAGGTGGTATAATCATCAGGGAGGAACCTATCAGCATGAGTGAACTACTTTCTTGCCCACTAACCACCTCACGCTTCAGACATCAGTCATGTTTTGATTTTTGTGAAATGGTAGAGAAGCATCTGGTTCCGTTGACTCTAGTTGAACAAGAAATGGTTAATGAGAGAGAACTATGGCTTGAGAGGGTAAATATCCACCTTGAGGGTCTTCTAAAGAAAGCCAACAGAGACAAAAAGATGCTTAGGCATATGGCCTAGCATTACTTGACCCAGAATAGGATAGGTAACATGAGAATTAAGCACCTTAAGGCAAGATTAAGGAGGGCTTTAAGAAGCAAAAAGAGGGGTGACAAACTTGATATCTTGGCTGATGTTACACTTGCCCAACAAAGTAACCAATGAAGTACATTTGAGCCAAAACTGGGCAGATTTTGGAAAAATTTTGTAAATTTTGACTTTTTTAATTAGGCAACAAAGGAAATTCTGGTGGCGCTGCGCATTGGATTGGCTAACTCTTTTGCCAAATGGCTTGTAGTTTTGGATTCAGTATGAAAAAATAGCCAAACCCAAAAACTTTCATCAAATTTGGAGGAGATCTTGGCCACCAAAAGGGAAAAAAACTCTCAAAACGTGCCCTCTCTGGCACTTTTTGGACACACAGGAACCAGTCTTGGGAGAATCCACGTTTTAGGGGGAAAATAACCTCCAAATCAGAAAATTCAAAGTGTTCCAGAAACTAAAAAGGTAAGGCTTTCCAACAAGCTATCTTGGGCCTGATATGGATTAGTGGAAGGCCTCCATAAGTATTCTTGAAGTGGAACTACGCGTTAGGCTCAGGGCGTTGCACATCAGGCGAATTTTGTCAATTTTGCCTAAAAGTCAAATTTCGCGTAGTCTCTTTAGCAGTTGACTTTTTCTTCTTTTCTTGGTAAATTTTGCATGGTAAATGATGTAAGTGTTGATGTAAAACACTTGATGGGGTAGATATATCAAAGCAAATGTGATTTTAAACTGAATGTATCAGTTTCCTTAGTTTTAGAGGCAAGCTGTTCCACTGCCTATTTTCTTGTTCCTAATTTAGATATTGTTGAAACAATTCCTTGACTCATGGATTTGACCCTTGATGGATAGCTCAGATGGTTTTGAGGTCTATATGATGTCTTTTCTCAGTGATTTGTAAATGTTGGAATTTGGTGGAAGTGGTGGCACTCATTGAACATTTGTATCCGTAGTTTGGCAAGGAATAAAACCGAGTTTCACAGCTATTTTTGTGGGATTCTTGTGACAGTGAGTTTATATATTGTTTCTTATTTGTAATGAGTTTTTCTTATGTTTTATATGTATCCAAATCCATCTTTCTCTTCTAAAACTAAATGAATCAAGGTGAATGGACAAAATACACTGTTGTGCTTTGTCTTGGGAATGCATTTGGTTTTCAATGTTTTCAACTGTTTGAAGAGGATTCATAGTTGCTTTATGCCCTCCTCAACTCCTCAGCTATCTTAATCTACCAGATTAATCCATTTCTAGTACATAAATCCTTGTCTACCTCGCCCCACAGAACATTACTGTATCCCTAAGTTGATTTCCTGGACCCAATCTGCCTTCTCCAATTGATCCAGCAACCAAAACCTAAAAATCAAACCAGAAACCTTGAGCTACTACACCTAGCCTAAAATCTACATTAAATTCAGTCATCTCAAGCCCTAATTGCCAATATCATAATTGAGATTGACAAGGAGAGAGCCCTCTCCCGACCTAGTAGGGCTAGCTACCAGGTTAAGTGTGGTTTGATGTTACCCTAGACCTGCCTTCCTTCAGCCTGAGGTAGATCTAGGCCCTAACATAGTGGCGACCATAATGTGGAACGTAGTTTTATGTTCCTCAACAAAATGTATCAAGTTCAGATCTGATTGTTGATGGTGGACAAAGATTAGACATAAGACGGCTGAAATCATTCACCTGGCGACACCAAATCTGTTTCGAGATCAGATCCAAGGAATCCACTGGAGGATGAACCTGACCAGCGGAAACATGAAAGGACAATATGGAAATATCAGGTATTCAAGTTGGAATTTCATCCAAGATATTATGTTCTTCGTTATAAATTATTTCTTCTCTTTTCCCAAGAATGTCCATAAGGCTTTACAAAGTATATTGTATTCGAGGAAAGATCCTAGATCTGCATTTGATTCCTTCCCTTTGAAGTTTGTGAAATATTCACATGCCTTTGATCTTCATCAAGACCCTTCTTCTGAATCTTGTGATGACCTTCTTCAAATTGATGAGCCTCAAGAGACAAATACTAATTCTACACCTTCTATACATATTCCTATACTTTGTAAAATTCCAGATAGATACAAGACTCTGATTTTACCTCCTATATCCCATGCTTTCCCTAAAAATCATTACCTAGATCTACCAACATTTACTGGTGCATGTGACAACATCACTGCTGAGAGACATGTACTGAATTTTGAGTCTTTTCTTGAACTTTTTGAAGTTGATGAAGAGGATGTCAGTGTTAGGCTTTTTACTCTTTCTTTGCAAGGCAAAGTCAAGAGTTGGTTCAAAACCCTGCCTAATGCAAGCATTTCATATTTCCAGTAGTTTTCAAAGTTTTCCTCGACAAGTGGGTGGTCAGACAAAACCCTTTCTTGATTATAGAAGAGTATAACTAGCTAAAAAGATTGCCAGGGGAGACAATACAACAGTTTTCTGCCAGGTTTAACCAAGTCTATTTTTCGATGTTGGTTAATATAAGACCTCCTCCTGGATCTGCTCTCTTGCACTACCCGGATGCCTTTGATCTAGACATGGAGTTTCAGCTAAGAAAAAGGAACCTTGCAACACTTGAAGAGATGCAAAATAGTGCAGTAGATGTAGAGGCTAATTTGCTGATTAGAAGGGCAAAGTTGAAGGAAGAAGAGTTGAAGAACATAGATCCATAGGAATCGAAATATTTAGAGGTAAAGCTCGACATTTTGGTAAGTGCAGTGGAATAGATGATGCAAAGGAACACCACAAGTAATGAGTATAATGTTCAATACCATGGCTCACTGATTGAAGAGGAACAAGTTGCTGATCCAAAACATTTTCTTTCTTATGCCCTTCTGGAGCGACCTTAGGAAAATCAAGATTTCACCTACCTGGGATGTTAAAATGACTTTTTTGATGTTTTAAATGATATCTAGACATAGAGAGATTTCCAATGAGCTATCATGAGCTCAATTTGGAGTTGAGGAAGACCTTCAAAAGTTGACTGCAATAGCACTTTGCATTTAGGCAACCTCATTCTGCACATTTTGACCAGTCTTGGGAGATTTGACTTTTGATAGGCAAATGAGCTCCAAATTGAAAAATTCAAGATGCTCTAGAAAGTATACTCGACAAGCCTTCCAACGAGCTATTGCACGCCCAATTTTGACATCGAGAAGGTAGTAAAAACTCACCTTGAAGTCGGCACTGCACATCAGAGGGTCGGTGTTGTGCATCAGGCAGCGTTTTCCTGTGTAAAAATACATTGGCGCTACGCATCAGGCAGGCGTTGTGCATTAGGCTCAGTGCGCCGTGCATTTTCTAGTGAGGCTTCAAAACCAAACAAATTCATTTCAAATCCTCCCAAATGCTTCATTTTCCTTCTTAACAAGTAAGTACACTCAGTTTGGAGCCTAGGTAGGGTTTTTTATGCTTCAATTATATTTTTATCTCCTAAGACTCAAAACCCTAGTGTGTTTTCCTATCTTATTTGTCACCACTGCAAAATCTTCTTCCTTGTCTCAATATTCCCATTTTGACTTGCCCTAAACCTACCCTTTTAATCCCATCTTGCTTAACCCATATCATCTTCCCCTATTTCCCTACAAAAATTAATCCCTACACCAAGCTCTAAACCCCCCTCACATCAAACCCTAGTTCCTTATAAACCTCACTTACCCTCTCATTTCATCTCACCATTGTTTTCATTCTTATAAAATCTCTTCATACTCATCTTTTCCTCACATAATTGTCCATCATTCATCAAATCATCCCAAAGAGACAAAAATGGAGCGAGACAGTGAGTTTGAATATGAGGAAGATACCCTCAGTGATAGCTCTAAAGGGAGGAATTTGCAGTAGAGAAAGCCTCACAAAGGTGGTAGAATCATCAAGGAGGAATCTATCAGCATGAGTGAACTACTTTCTTTCCCACTAACCACCTCACGCTTCAGACATCAGTCATCTTTTTATTTTTGTGAAATGGTAGAGAGGCATCTGGTTCCCTTGACTCCAGTTGAACAAGAAGTGGTTAATGAGAGAGAAATATGGCATGAGAGGGTAAATATACACCTTGAGGGTCTTCTAAAGAAAGCCAACAGAGACAGCAAGATGCTTAGGCATATGGCCTACCATTACGTGACCCAGAATAGGATAGGTAACATGAGAATTAAGCACCTTAAGGCAAGATTAAGGAGGGCCTTAATAAGGAAAAAGAGGGCTGACAAACTTGAGATCTTGGATGATGTTACAATTGCCCAAAAAAGTAACCAATGAAGTACATTTGAGCCAAAACTGGGTAGATTTTGGAAAAAATTTGTAAATTTTGATTTTTTGAGTTAGGCAACACAGGAAATTCCGGTGGATGGATTGGCTCACTCTTTTGCCAAATGGCTTGATTTTTTGGATTCAACATGAAAAAACAACCATACTCAGAAAATTTCATCAAATTTGGAGGAGATCTTGGCCATCAAAGGCGCAAAAAAAACTCAAAAAGTGCCCTCTCTGCCACTTTTTGGACACATAGGAACCAGTATTCGGAGAATACACTTTTGAGGGGGGAAATGACCTCCAAAGCAGAAAATTCAATATGTTCCAGAAACTAGACAGGCAAGGCTTTCCAACAAGCTATCCTGGGCTTGATTGTGATGAGTGGAAGGCCTCCAAAAGTAGCCTTGAAGTGGCGCTGCGCATCAGGCTCAGGGCACTGCACATCAGGCAAATTTTGTCAATTTTGCCTACAAGTCAAATTTCGCCTAGTCTCTTTAGCAGCTGACTTTTTTTTCTTTTCTTGGTAAATTTTGCATGGTAAATGATGTAATATGATGTAAAACACTTGATGGAGTAGATACAAAAAAGCAAAGGTGATTTTAAACTGAATGTATCAGTTTCCTTTGTAGCATTGGCTAATGCAGCGATATGTCTGCGCACATCGGACACGATCACTCATTCTTGAAAATGCACAAGAGATGCATTGACATTCGAAGTGGGCACTCTACACAACTGCACAACCCTGTGTTGTGACTTTTCAACGGATATATTGTGCCGATTTGATTCCAGATTGTCCTCAAGGATTTTAGTGTCTTCTTGATCAGTTAATACTTTCTCTGCTCCCAGACTTGGTGAAGCCAGTGGAGTGACCTCTAGGCCTTTGGGCATGACGTCTTTATCTTGATCCTGCTCCAGCTAAACCACATCCATGTCCATATACTCCAACATTTGTTCAATCTTCTAAGAAAAGTCATGCTCCTCTGACGTCACCCTATTTTCTATCTACCAAATATGATGATTCAATAACCTGTATTTGCATAGTATCATCAATGTGTGCACACTATTCTTGATGTTCATGTTCCTGCTGCGCTTACTTCTCCCTTTTACGTAGCTCTTGTTCTTCCCTTAGTTTTTGCTTCACCTTCTGCAACTTCTTCTCTTCCTCCTCTAGTTTCTGCTTCTCCCTTTGTCTTTGCGCAACCCTTTTATTGCAATGTCGCTTCTTTGCTTCAATCTCCAAATCTGCTCTCATTACAAGTTATGCCTTTCACTTGCAACTTTTCTCTGCCTCTGTGTTGATAGCAACCTTTCTCTTGCATTTTTCATGCACATGTATATTTCCCTCTATTATTGTTGATGTTCTTTCTCTGTCAAGTGGTGTTTCCTTGTGCACTACTAACCATTCTATAGCCACTTTGACTAGTTCATTGAGCCTTGTGGAGTTATAGAAATATCTCCATGGGTCTTCCTCAGGCTAATGACATGCCCCATGGATCCAAGGATAATACACTCTTGCATTGTGGTCCTTCACTAAGAAATGCGGGTGATATGGATTGAAACTTCCGGTGTCGAAGGTGAACCTCTTGAGTTCCTCCTTCTCGACCTCAACATTCTTGAGACTTTGGATCTCATAAAACCTTTGAAACTGGATTCGTCCAAAATAGGACATGTGTCTGAATCCTACAAATCAGACACGATTCAATGGGAATTCGAATCCCAAAAATGGGACATGACATGTCCTAACAGGACATGATCAAATCCCAGTTGTGTCCCATTAGGACACATCGTGTCCTGATTTTGGGATTCGAATCCCAAAAAAGTGAAACCCACGGCATAAAAACATCGCTCTTCTTTTCATTATTTACCGTTTCTCTCATTCATTTTTGCAAACAGTGAGTTGTGGGCAAGGATCTAAGTGTTTGGAGTAAGGAGCTAAGGGTTTGGAGCATTCAGCAAGGAGATTCAAGCACCAGGTAAGTGCATTTCATCTCTATTTTTTTGCATTTCTATTACAACAATTTGTATATGCATTTCTTTTACAAATTTGTGCATGTTTTGTTTATTTTTTTACAGTATTCATGGCTCAATGAAGGGCAGCGGGTAGGGTGAAAAGGAAGGGGAAGAATGTCCCCATTGGAGATGCCCCTCCTCCCCCAATATCATCAGAGTTTGCTGCAAGCAATGTTGAGGGAATACTTCCTCCTAAAGACAAAATTGAGAAATATCCCTTGTGGAAATATCTCACAAGAGAGTATGGGCAAAGCACCAAGGGGAAGGGAGGGGGAAATGTGCATTGGAGATACAAATTTTGCAACAATACTTTCACAATCACATATTTTCATGTGAAAGGCCATTTGTTGGCTTTACCAGGTTGTGGAGTTAGAACTTGTAAAGTTGTTCCTTTACAAAAGAGAAAAGAAATGGAAAAATAGTTCACTGTTGGTATGGCAAAGGTGGCTGCGAAATCAAGAAAAACCAAGAATGAAGACCCCCTTCCATTTTTTAGGAAAGGCACCACTAAATTTCCATTTGAGAGTTCTATTGATGGACAAGTAGCAAAAAGAAAGCAATTTCACTTGGTCCAATGGACAGGATTTTTCAAAAATAGAAAAGGGAAGAGCTTGATCTCACTCTATCAAAATTTCATATAATTTAATGTTGCACACTCACCTCTATTTATTGAGATGTGTCGAGCTCTAACTCATAGGTCTCCATCATGGTATGTGCGTCCTGGTTCAGAAAAGCTTAGAACCACATTTTTTATGAAGGGAAAAAAAGAGGTGCAAAAAATGCTTGAGCCTATTAAAGAATCATGGCCAACATCCGGGGTTAGCATTGTTTCTGATGGGTGGACAAATCCAACACGACACCCACTCATAAACTTCATGGTGTCTTCCTTGAATGGTCCATTTTTCTTGAAAGCAATGGTTTCACTTGGAGAATACAAGGATGCACAATTTATGGGTGAGTTATTTATTAAAGTTATTGAAGATGTAGGTGTTGATTCTTGTGTGCAAATCATTACAGATAATGCACCCATTTGCAAGGTTGTTGGCATAATTGTGGAAGCTAAATATCCACAAATGTTTTGGACACCTTGCATTGTCGATTCATTGAACTTAGCACTGAAATCCATTGTTTCTTATGTTCTTTGGATTGGTAACATTATTGAGGATGCACGACATATCCGTAACTTTCTGCAAAATCATACAAATGCCCTCACTATCTACAAGGAGTACAACAATCTATCATTGTTGAAGATTGTTGATACATTGTTTTCCTCTTCATTAATCATGTTGAAGAGGTTGAGGGAGGTCAAGACTACTCTTGGGGCCATGGTTATTTTTTAGTTTTCGTCTTTTTGGAGAAAGATAGATCAAGTAGCCTCTAAAAGAGTGAAGGAAACAGTGCTAGATGATGCTTAATGGGAGAGGGTAGATCTAATTATTCAGATCATGGACCCTATCATTTCTTTGCTTCGATTTGTAGATACAGACAAATCCATCCTAGGAGAGTTTTATGAGGGATGGGATTCCATGATTGAGTCTGTGAGGAGAATTATTCTATAGAGTGAGTGACCCGAGTATGAGACATCACCAGAGGCCTTCTGTGGTACTATACAGGATATTCTTGTCAGCAGATGGGACAAGAATTGCACACCTTTACATTGTTTGTCTCACTTATTAAACCAAAAATACTATAGCCATGAGTGGCTGAATGGTGGACCTTCCTGCAGGTTCCCTCCTCACATGGATGGTGAAATATCATAGGGGAGGAAAGATGCATTCAGGTGGGTTTTCCAGGATAGAGATATGCTTGATGAGGTGGAGGATGCCTTTGCAGATTTTTCCACTAGCACTGGTCGATTTGCAGGATATGATGTGATTAGAGATAGGGGGGCTAAGAAGACCTATTCTTGGTGGGAAAATCATGGGGCAACAAGCCCTTCTCTTCAGCAGTTAGCCATGAGGCTCCTCTCTAAGGTGACTTCATCCTCTTGTCGCGAGAGGAATTGGAGCACATATGGGAATTTGTATACTATGAAGAAGAGCATGCTTGAGAAGTCCAGGGCAGAGACAATGGTGTATGTGCACAACAACCTTCGTCTTATTTACAGGTAGAGGGAAGAGTGGTTGAGGGGAAAGACAAAGATGTGGGATGTCTTTCCTGATGATATGGGTCTGGACAATAGTGTTGATTTGGCATTAGCAAACATGGATATCACTGATCCAGTGCTAGAGCCTGTTAGATTTGATGACGGTGATATTTTAGAGGGGTCATCATCCACACTAGCAGATGGAGAGGTGATTATGGATACAAGGAAGGGGGAGGATGCAGAGGAGAGCAGTAGTGACCATGATGATGAGGACATTGATGTTGATTCTAATGATGACTATGAGGATTGATGGCTCATGAATCATGGGCTACCTACTGCCTTGAGGCTTGTATACCTGTAGTTGTTTTATATTTTATATTTCTATTTTCTATTGGCATTGCACTACTTATGTAACACATTTTGATTTGATGACTTAATGAGAAAACTACAGCTGTCAGTGTCTTTATCTTACTATCTTGTCTTTCATTTATGAATCATGATTTATGTGACATGTATTTGAATTTTGTATGTACTATTCATGCTATAATGTCTTACTTTGTAAACAGTAAAACTAACATCTAGATGAAGATCTATGTTTGAAATCAATTAATTTGTATCATTAATGAGAATTTGTGTAAGAAATATCAAATTTTTAATATATTATATAATATATATATATTATATATATATATATATATATATATATATATAATATAATATATATATATATATATATTATATATATAACAAATATTACGTGTCTTGTTCTGAGGGGTTAACATGTCCGAATCCGACACTCAAATCCCCGTATCCTATGAATCTTGAATCCCCGTGTCAGGTTACTTAGCATAAAACCCGATCCCCAAATGAAAAGCGGGCCAAGGTGCCTTATTCTTCATGTGCAGTCTCATTGACAACCCTGTCGAGATGTGTTATGCAACCTCTTGCGTAACCATCTTGTCCATGGAAAACTTTGATTACACATGCAGAGCCTTCTCCGTGTTGTACATCCAGATGAAGGTGAAAAGGGGTGAGGCATACCAATCTTCTATGTTAACCAATACCTCCATCGTTGTTTGTGACATGTAAGGCGAATCCTACTCAGAGATCATCCTACACACTGGGGTGACGAAGTGTTCTAATAGCTATAGTATTACTCCACATAAGATGAACTCAGAGAAAAACCTACAATAGATGTCCACAGAGGTTTCTGAAGGTGTCCATGCCCAACCCAAGCTAGGGAATTGTTGACCAGAACAGATTTCATCAAGCATGTAGGTAGACATGAATAGATTTGCTTGTTGACCCTTGGGTGGATGCCGTCATTTGTTACCACTCCCTTCAGCTGGAGAGCCAACATGTTGGACCAATTGAAAGGTATTCCTTCGTTCGCCAGCTGATCCAACATGATCACGCAACTCTACGAGAAGGTTTTTGTACTCTCTTAGCCATATATGTGGCATGTGAAGATGACCAAGAACTAATAAGCCTTCAGTAGTGTCTTTTTCTTGTATATATGGTTGGGTGTCGTCTAAACTTAGACGGCTCTCACCCAACTCTTTAAGATGTCTCTTATGTTTGCGCTGTTGCTAGGATTGGTGAAGAGTGCATCCATTTTGTTCACCGATTGCGGTAAGTGATACATCTCTTGAAACTATAAAGTTTTGTTCCACTAACACTGCTCAGTACCATTGTCTCTAGATCATTATATGAGTCAATCCATTGGATCATGTCCACGCATGGAAATGCAGGATACATGCATGCAACCCGGTACAAGCCAGACTTGTGTATGTTGACATAGACTTTGCAGTCCTTCATATTCTCCTCAAAGGTGCCTGAAAAGACGTCATTAACGTCTTGCCATGTTACCTTGATCTCCTTCTCTATGAACAACTTAGTATCTTCATAGATGGGCAAGCTCATAGACACTTTCTCGACCACATCTCCAGTTGTGCTCTCAATGGTTTCCTTTGACCCTGGTCTCTTGGAAGCCATCGTACTTGTACTATTGAGAGACTGATGAACACCTATGATACCTGGAGACAGAGCAATCTCATGACAAGAAAATTATCAGTTGAAAACCAAAAGAAACTCAAGGACTGACATGCAACACACCTGATTGACTGACTGGGAAAATTGTCCAATTTACTCTGGGAGAGGCTGGGAGACTGACTGTTGAAACTACATAGAGCATAGTCTAGCTTCACCTGCTGAGGAATGGAACTGTTCAATGCGTAATTTCAGTCAGCATGACTGCTACTAGGTAAATTTCACTACGCAATCTTGGGGCCCAACTGAGGCAATGTCTCTCATAATTGCGTAGAGAATAGCCTAAGAGGCCAATGTGAGGTAGGCTCTATGCATTTCCTGGGAGAAAGGTAAGGCCTTCCATCCCATAAATGCACAGTGCAAGCAGGGAAAATCAAGGTCTATGCCAAGGCAATTCAAACCTGCTGACAGGCGACTGAAAATCAGTAAGGACTAAAAGCATGTGAAAAGTTGGGTGAAGACATGAGTGAATGAACATGCATGCAATTAGTAAGTGTAGGATTCAGTAAGATGGTAAAACGACGATGTGTGTGATGCGAGTCGCTGCAATAGTGACTGTTAGTGCATAATAGTGTCATGCATGCGACAATAAGGAAATGCAATGCAAAACTCGAAACGACACTTCTACAAGCTAACATGCATTGAAACAACAACAAGAATTCAACAAAACCAAGAAAACAACATTCACACAAACCAAAATGTAAAAAGCGACAAAAAAGCAGCAAAAGACATGAAAATTGGACTTACTCGGAAAAAGATGCAATGAGTGTGCCAAAGGTTCCTAGATGCGTTGGGAATGCTAGAGCTCCAAGATTGAAAGTGAGGAATGACTCTGAGGAGTCGAATAAATAGTTTTGACAAGATCAAGGCTTATGACGCGCATGCCACAATTCTAGGAAAAAGCGACACTTAGCAGGAGGTTTCTAAAACGGATTTTGCATGTAAGCCCCAGCTGCTAAGAATAGATCCGTAAAATCTAGGGATTTTATATTATTATTATTATTATTATTATTATTATATTATTTTTTTATTATTATTATTTTTTTTTTTATTTTTTTTAATTTATTTACGGGAAAAATATGGCCATGAATGGAAGGCAAGATTGCACAGTCCTGGAGGGAACTAGTCAACTTGTGAGCACATGTAATGGTCAGCAAGCCTTGGGATGACTTCTGCGTAGTTTCTGGGTTGAGTGCCTCTGGCTGCCCCTTAAGCTCTACATAATTTCTGGACTGAAGCCAAGGCTGCCAGTCAAAATTGCGGAAATTCTGAGAGAAAGCTCCATGATGGGCTGCTCTGGGATTTGATTTTTTTTATTTATTTATTTTTTTTTTTTTTTTTTTTTTTGAGAAAAATATGGCCATGAATGGAAGGCAAGATTGCACAGTCCTGGAGGGAACTGGTCAACTTGTGAGCACATGTAATGGTCAGCAAGCCTTGGGATGACTTCTGCGTAGTTTCTGGGTTGAGTGCCTCTGGCTGCCCCTTAAGCTCTACGTAATTTCTGGACTGAAGCCAAGGCTGCCAGTCAAAATTGCGGAAATTCTGAGAGAAAGCTCCATGATGGGCTGCTCTGGGAAATTTTCTTGGGGAAGGCAGCCTACGTGCTCTACGCAATTCTAGAGAGTAGTTTTGGCTACCAAGATGCACTACACAATTCTAGAGAACAAGGTTGGTTTCCCTCCAATTCTGCATAGTTTTCCAATTTAGCACAAGAACCGGTTTAAGACCAAGTCACAGGAGGTCAGATTGCGGGTGAAAGACAAACAAGTTAGCGAAAATAAGTTGTTAGGCCAAAAAAGTCTCAACTGAAAGCATAAGTACCTGGGTAGTGCAAGACATGCTGCTATGGATAGTTGGTAGGGAGGCTACAAAATTAAGCTAAGACAAAATTTTTGAGGGTGGTTCTAGCTGCTACAATAGAATGGAAGAATGACGAAGAGTTATGGACACTCATTCAAAAGTTGCAGCAAGATCCTAGCACATCTGATACATTTATCTGGAAAAATGATTCATTATGGTACAAATATCACTTATATCTTTGTTAGAATTCTCAACTCAAACAAAAGATTCTTTTGGAATTGCACATCTCCCCCTTAGGAGGGCACTCAGGATTTTAAAAAACTTACCATAGGGTCAATAAGGAATTTTTTGGGATGGTGTTAAGTTATGGTATGTTCTATGCTTAGAGTATTTTACTCCTTTTTATTATTATTATCACATGTACAGTAAGTAAAGTGCAGATGGAACATTAAACAATCGACAGAAAACAAGCCAAGACATGAGACACCAGATGTGGCAGCTAGCCAGGGACAAACCCCAATATGGGGAAACCCTTTGATCAAATCTTCTTTTATCTTCAATAATTCAGCAGAGAGAAATAGTACAAAAATCTGATTTATATCAGCAGCAGCAAACCCTAGATCAACGGCATCAACATCACCATCATCACCAGCATCAGTATCATCGACATCACCGTCATCACTGGCATCATCGGCATCACTGGCATTAGCATCACCAGCATCACTGGCATCAACATCATCGGTATCACCGACATCACCGGCATCAGCATCATCGGCATCACCAGCATCATTGGCATCACTGGCATTAGGATCATCGACATCACTGGCATCATCGACATCAGCATCATCGGCATCACCAGCATCATTGGCATCACCGACATTTCCAAGGAGAGTCGGCATTACCTATTGCGTAGTTTTGAGAGAGATTCTGATGGTCAATGTTGGTCAAAATTTTGATCTACAGTTTCAACCCTAAATTTTGCGTCCTTCCTTCCACATGTGTGAGAGAAGAGTCCCTTTCTACACAGTAGGATAAGAGCCTCTTTTCTGCATAGGAGAGGGAGAGAGATGTGATGAGATGTGTGTGTACAAATGAGGAAAATACCTCCTATATTTATATACAAATGTTGATGATGAAAAGATGCGTCTGTTGGGCTTCTAAGCCTACATGAGTTGTTGGTCAGCTTGATAATTATTCCATAATCAAAATAAATTCATATCTCCATAAATACTTATCGAAATCGGATGATCTTTAAATCAATCCTACACCTCTCGACGAGAGGAATCTAGGAAAAACATTATCAGCCATGAATAAAGTGACCCACATGGAGTTTGGCCCTAGTTTCCAATTTTAACACTCCCTCTCAACTAGGGAGAACTCCATCTGCAATTCGTCTTACCATCGCTATTATTCATCCATCAAATGCAATACCCTGAATAGCTTAACCCCTGCTCTGCTCTTCTCTTCTCTGCCCTGCTATGCTCTTCTCTACCCTGCTTTGGTCTTCTCTACTCGAATTATGAATAAGAAGAATAAGAAGTGATCGTGGATGTATCATACCATCCTCCACTGACTCAAAGTCGGTCTCAGAGTGTGTACCACCGGTCCCAGACCAGTCCTCAACCAACCCGAAGTCAATGTCATAGTGGGTACAACTCCTACCACTGGTCCCAGACCATTATAATTGATCCCAGATTAATGAAGGTCATCCTAGCATAGGGAGTACGATAGATACACCGATGCGTCCATCGGTACTACTATGGTCCCTATCCTCATCTCCCTGCTCATTGATCAGACGAGAGGTACTTCCCATGAGTTCCAGACTGCATGGGTAGGATGCCTCGACAAGAGAACTAATCATCCTATCCGCAGGAGAGCGAATCATCCTATCCATTGGATGCCACAAAGAACTAATCATCCTAGCCCACAGGAGAGTGAATCATCCTGTTCCACAATCACCATGGAGAACACATCATCCAGGCCTCACAGGAGAACTAATCATCCTGCTACACAATCGTCATGGAGAACACATCATCCAGACCTCACAGGAGAACTAATCATCTTGCTACGCAATCGTCATAGATAACACATCATCCAGACCTCACAGGAGAACTAATCATCCTGCTACACAATCGTCATGGAGAACACATCATCAAGACCTCACAGGGGAACTAATCATCCTACTACACAATCATCATGGAGAACACATCATCCAGACCTCACAGGAGAACTAATCATCCTGCTACATAGTCGCCACGGGGTGTCATAGGGAAATTTTTAATTATTTTACCCTGTACACGTACACCACCAGGGGATGGTGAGTCACCCTGTGGACATATGTCGCTCCAAGAAGCACCCCGCGCCACCCCCCCCTACAGAGCTCCAAGAGCTCCATACATCATATAGGACCCTCATCAAAGGGCTTCTAAACGACACCAAGTCGTTCTCGGGAAGTCAAAAATTTGACATGTCGAACGGGTTTACACGGGTGTTTCTCTTGTGCAGGTCTTCAGAATCGGCGAAGTATATACACTTGGTCCCAAAAATGTCGTCTTTAAGCTCTTTTCCGACATAAAACGAGAAAATATAGCCGAGCCTCCTTTCAACTCGTCAAAAGGAACGAGAGGCGGTCGCTTTTAAAGCTCTTTTTCGACCGTTTAAACCAACAAAGATTGTCGGGTGTTTGTCGTTTCGCACTCGTTATTGGTTCTAAAATGACGTGCTTCTGACCGCTTTTTTACTTTTTCGGGTCAAAGCCACTATTTACGAAAAGTACTCCTCGGTCGTAATGATCGGGCGGTTCTTTCGAGCATCGTTTTATACTTTTCCGGGCTCGAGAGACACAACTTTACGAAAAAGCACCCCCCTGGAGTTTTCTTTTCCGCTGTCTTTTCAAACTCTCTAAACATGAAAAGACGCCGAGTTCTTCCTTTTTCAGACTCGTTAAAACATAATGACATCGGACTCCGTCGAAATGACGCCCCTCAAGCATATGCTATCCCCGTCAAGCTTGTCATCCAAAAATAACCGGGGTACTCACCAGAAATGGTGGGGGAAATAAAGAATCGTAATCGCCATCATCGGCAGTATGTCGCTCTTGAACATGGCACTGTTTGCATTCATGTCTGGGTGGGGACATCTCATCCCGCTTCACTTTTGCCTCCATGGGTTTGGGTTATCTTATTTGGCTGTTCATCTGCTCATTGCCTTTTCATTACAACCTCTGATCATTTGACCCCAAATACTGCCAAATCCGTCATTGGCAAGCTGATATGTTCAAGAGAAGTTGGCCTCTGCAAGTATAACCTCCCTCTGATATTTCACACAAAACATATTGTCTCTTTCCATCTCTTGTCGATGATGTCGGAAACATTATGGCCCACCTTTGACAAAATCACTTCCTGTCGACTTCAGCTCATTATCCAGGCAAGTGACCTAGGGACTCCCTTCCGGTACCTTGGAGCCTACATGCCTCAATGGCAGGTTCTTCGTGTTCGGCGCGAGGTTTTCATCATTGACCTCCAATCGGATGACTCTACGGGTGTTCGACACCGACTCATCTATTCGCACGCCGTGGATTGTACCTATAGTACCTTGAGGACCATCGTCATTATTGGTGGCCCCTCTCGCATCTGTTAACAACTTTCATCATCGGTTGGTAATCAGACGATGTTCAAGCATGTTCGA
>APFE030664051.1:26529-40582 GCA_000404065.3 Pinus taeda
GGACATCCACATCTATGAACTCCTTCAACCCATTATCATCTAACACCGCCTCCATCCTGTCCTTCCATGCAATATAGTTCGAGCTGCCCTCAAGGGCATACTCCAATAGCAATCCGTTGAAAGACATTTCAACTTTGACACCAAGAAAAACACTGCTGCAAATTTGAATTCCACCAACTCAAAACTCAACCGCTTCTGATCTAAAATTCATGAGAACAAAGTATTTCTTGTACAGAGATCGATTGTATGGTCATTCACTGGATATCTCACCTTCCAAAAGAAGGACGAATCCAGAGGCTACCTGACCCGATTACAGACTCTGCCTAAAGAAATAAAATGTAAACACTTTCTAAATAATAGATCCAATGATCAATCCTCGCTTTGATATCTTGTAGAACTTTTAATACAAATCAACCAGCTGTGATACCATGTAGAACCTGTTCTACAAATCAGAGAACTCTGATACCATGTAGAAATTTCATCAATAATATGACACTTATTCATAGAGATTATCCTGATTATACACTATTTACGGAATCATACATAATACATAACCTCCTCTATGTTGATCATCAATTTAGTAGTATTAAGAAACATTCACATGCGCACATTGAAGCATCAATCACACATATCAACACAGTATGTTCGCAGAGAAAGCATAAAGCTAAAAACCCCCAACTATCTGTATATTATATTGATTGAGAACATGTAACAATACATAGTACAATACTCCTCACAAGTACTCAGCACTATCTCCACCTATTACACACAAACTAGCTCAGATCTGAATCAATCACAGGTTCAAATCTCCACCGCTGCTTGCCTGCCTCCACTGCCGCAATCCTTGCATGAGAATACTGATGAATGAATGATCCAAATTCGTATTTCCCTTGGATATACCATGCAATCCTCATTGGCAATACTCAATCCATTGATTGTGCAAATCCCATGCACAACTATAGTCACAACTGATAGTTGTCTTTCCCTTTCACTCACCTCTAACACTTGTCTCCACTGAACTGTCCATGCACTAAGTTAAATGATGTATTCTTCAGTTACTTTATGAGTTAATAATTAGTGAATTAATTAATAACTAATTCACACCACTCATCACATAGTCTATTTATTAGTTAGACTAAATACAACTAGTTCAACTAAGTCAAATTAAACACAACTCCATCAACTCCTCATTCAACTCCACAGAACTCAATCACTGAAGTTCTAACTAAAGTCCTTCATGCAATAGCTCAAGTAAGCCATAAGAACCACGTATTTCCTTCTGGCAGCTACATGTGCCACATCCGTAGCTCGAACTGAAGTTCTCCAAGAGGATAAGATAATGTTTATAGTCCAAATATTATTAAGAGCTAATAATATTCGACTATTCTATATTTAGACTAGCAATCTAAAAATAGACTCCGCCCATATGTCTAAAAATAGAGGTCCATCTATTTTTACCAACATGACCAATCATCCATAAATAACATCCTACAAATAGACCATGATCCATATGTCTAAAAATAGACTTTGCACCAAAAATAGCCTATGGGACCACTTAGTGAAGGTGACTTCTTTTCACTAAGCTCTGTCATCTTGTTGCATTTTCAACACTTGTTGGGTGCGAGATTCCCCAGGGAAATTTTAGGGCTTAGAGCCCATATTTTGGTCCAAGTTTGTAATACAAATGTAAAGACTCCACATTTTGTGTTGGGTTGTGTTATATTCTTTCCACAACTAGCCCATGTAGTAAACCAAGAGGTTAGAAGGGGGGTGAAGCCCCCTCTTTTTTGTGTCGATTGCATAGTAGGGGAGTCACAGGGGGTTTGAGGGGTGCAAGTAACCCCGTTCTATGGGGGACTCTGGGGCAGTGTTATAGACATTTTTGGGCACTGCAACCCCAATAATAAATGTCCATAAACTGAGGGCTCCTAAGTCCCTAAACGTGTTGTTTCACTACCTAAAGGAACAAGGTCAGCTGATTACATCATCTCCCAGAAGTTCTCCACTAAAAACTGCTCAGAAATGGTCAAAACTGGACCATACTGAATACTCAGTGCAGAGGGTGTGATGCATATCACCTTCCCAGTGTAAAGGGTGCGATGAATACTGGATGGAGCCTCTGTAGGGTGTGATGGGTGGGAATGGACAAATGGAAGAGACAGTTTGCGAGGTGGAAGATCATATAATCTTCCAGAAGCTTCCCCTCTAACACTTGCCTCTCTGTTTTCGACCAAGGATGAGTACGAGATCATCAGTCTCCAAGTAGAATCAAGAACTATCAGAGAGAGGACACTAATCAAAACCCCATAAGATGACTCACCCCCCTACAATCATCTATATATGGATCCCTCATCACAGAGATCCAGAGGCTAGAATCTTGTATCTTGTAGAGAAGTGTTGTTGGTTTTCTGGTTAAACTTCATAGTGTTGGGTGATCTAAGCTTTACCTGAGGTGAAGAAGGGCTTTCTTGCTGGAGGATGATGCTAGGTCAAAACTATTGGTTGTAATCCTCTTTCTATTCTTGATATTAATAAAGTTATTCAAGTTTTCCTCCATATTCTTGTATGTTTGATTATATATGCATTTGTATGGTTAATACATATCTGGTCCTGTGTTATTTATGAATATAGATCTCTATTCTTCGATAGTAGTATGCTTCTTTGATTCCACAGGTGATCTTTGAAGCTGGGCAGACGAAGAAGAAGTAGCAAAGATCTATCAGGAAGGAGAGGAATCAAGTAAGGAACCAAGCACAAGACTAAGGTTGGTGTCCTTTGTTCCACTCTTATTTATTTTCATAAAGGAAAAAGAAAGTAGACTTTACTTGTTTGTTTCTAAGATAGCTACTAGTCTTAGTGGGAATAGCAGCTCTGAGTGGACACTATTCCCAGTAACAAAATGGCGACCATACTAGGGAGCAAATAGATTATTTGTTAGTCTATCTTTCTTTGTTTTATAAACTTACAGACGGAGCCCAAAGTCAAGCCAGCTAGCCTTCGAACTGCATTTGTTATACAAATGCAAAGTAGATCAATGTTGCTTCAGTCTATCTCCGGGTTTTGTTTATAAATTGAACAATCGATCTGCAAATGTTCTGATTTCCCTAAGTGGTGGCTCTAGTAACCTCCTTAGATCAACCCCTGTGATTTACATTTACTGAACATCACTTACTCGGCCTAAATCCCTTAGCTGAATTGTAAATTGTGAGAAAATACTGGCTAAAAGTCTCGCACTAGTACCATCACACCCTCCCTTCAAGGTAGTCTATATGCATCACACTTCCCGTGTGCAGTAGGTGCGCTGCATACTGGATTCCTTGTGTGACAGGTGCGATGGTCAGGGAAGGTTAATTTTACCTTCAGACTTTGGATTTTCTTCACTCTTTTCAGTTCTATTCAGGATTTTTGCTATCTATGGTCAGTATATCTCTGTGAAAACTCCCTTCTCTTCCATTATTCCGCCTCTATTATGCAAAGAACTGTAAGTGTTTTTATGTATTGTGCGCCATTTTCAGTTCTCTTTTGCAAAGAAGTAGCATAGTCGAACTGTCGTTTCTTAATTTGAAAGTGTCGTGTCATTTTCAATCATAGAAGAGAATCCCATTGTTCTTGATAGTCGATTGTACTATTACTCTTGTATATGATTTGAATTAGTAGTTTTAAAGTGTCGAAAAACAGTTTTCATTTCGAAATCACAAAGTGTCGCCCTTATCTTCACTTCATTTTGAAAATAAAATTGTTAAGTATTGTCCCTTTGGAAATAATTCAGATTTGCACTTAGCTTCCTTATCATCATTCATACATTAAGAAGTCTGAAAACAAATACATGCATGTGAATTTGAATTTAGGCTGCTTGGTTTGATTTAGGACAATGCATTTAGTGTGTGATTTGCGCTCTTTGTTAAAAGACTCAAGTTTCTTTCCTTAGTAGCTAGGATTTTCATTGCCAAAAGAAGATTAAACAGTTGTTTATCATCTTAGACTACATTTTAGGAATTGTATACACATCACGTGGTGAACCTAAAAGGAAAATTTTTAAACAAGATCAACTATAAAATAAATTTAATGAATCTAAAAACGCTTTGGAACCTAACGCATAACATCTAGAAGTCTAGTTTAGAGACGTATTCCGACGTCGTAAAACCTGGTAACTATTTTTTTCATTGTTGGTTGGTGATTCCTCCACTCTGAGACGACAAGTGCCAGTACGGACTTGTGCTCCCACGTACCATCGAGTATATATTGGGATACCACAATAGGCTACATCCTTTATCCTTAGGAAGCTGTGTCTGCCGCCCTATCGATTGTAATGCACTGAACACAACATTCGGGAATATTGACTGTCATACCGTAAAAAGTATTCTGCAGTTTTGCGATTGGTTTGGTAATCCCCTCTGCCTAGATTTCCAGAGAAGTCTCTTTCATTCCTTTTCAGACTCCTTAAAAGAAAAGGTCCATCTGAGCACTTGTCACTTCAGGCTCATTAAAAATCGAAGGCGACCAGAGTCACCTTTTGGTTTTTCTCGACTCTTAAAAATTGAAAAAACAAGTTGTGTCAAAGCATCTAAAATTGATTTAATTAGAAAACATTTTCCCCTTTTATTTTGAGTTGATCAAGTAATCTGCCATCATGGAAGAAAGTCAATCAAAACCTCGTCGTTCGCGGAGACTTACGAGTCAACTGTCGTTGACTCCGGAAGCGAAATCATTCTAGACATAGCAGACTCGTTTGACCAGATCAAAGTCCCCTAGGTTGGTTGGAGCAAGTACTCTGACATCCTCAAAGACTCTGGTTACTTTGAACATTTCTGGTATCTCTGCCTCTACAAGAGAAATTCCGCAGCAACAAAAGGACATTACAACTGATCCTAGTGTGACGGTAAATACTTCTATTCCTGAAGTGGCTCCATCTATAGCTGATTCGGAAGGTGTTACTCCTCAAACCTCTGTTGTTGCAGAACTTATATCTTCTTCGGCACCATAAATATTTTATGGACTTGACAGTCTACCTCTTCCTCCTAGATTGATTGCCATAGAAGAGATTGTGGAAGATCCTCCATCTAACACTCCAACGCAATTTGGAGTTGGGATCGCCCTGTATCCTTCTTCATGAGAAGATATTCTCCCGCCATCGAAAGTTCCTGAAGAATCACTAAGGAATATTTTGGATAGGCTTAATATGTCTGAACAACCATTGACATCAAGGATTGTGTTACCCAACACAGCAGTAGCAGAAATTCTTGCTGCTACTCCAACAATGTTCGCCGACGTATCATCTGTTCCAACCATCTCTCAATCGTTGGATGGAGTCCATCCAAGGGCTGTTTCAACAGTATGGACTATTCCCGTTTGTTCGTCCGAAATTGTATTTGGAATCTCTTACGTTGAGTCTCGACAAATTGATCCTTCACAATGTCAATTTGGGAAAACGGTCCCCAAAGGAAAATAATTCATTTGAGTACTGGATTACCATTGTATGGAGGGCCGTATACCCTTTCATTGCCTTCTTCGGAAGGACAACCATGCGAGAGTTCACAAAAAAATTTAGGTTATGCTGGAATTACAACTAGAGGTTGGGTGCCAATCCTGCCTCACCATACATGAGTTGTATGCTCAATGCAACAAAGTTTACCTATGACAAATATCACCACTACGCCGGCTATTGTGGTAGTATCGCAAGTAAAAGCGTTGCCAGTTGTATGCCAACCTCAAGTTTCTCAGGTTATAATGCAACAACCTCTTGTACCTACAACGCGACCACAATCACCAACTAGTGGAATGACACAGGTTCAAACAGGGATCACCACTCCCCATCTTGGTCAAATAGTCAGTACTGCACAACAGCCCATGACTTCACAACCATGGCTGGTGCAATACCAATAACTGCAATTCCAACAAGCTTACCAAGGATAAGAGCAACAAGTCTTTGCAAATAATGGGCAGCCATATCAACCATATCATAATGGTTATGCCCATCAACCTTACCAAAGTTACCAACATCAAATGCATTATGCTGGTATGCAAAGACCAACTGCTCAAGCAATTCCATCTTATCCTGGGTATACTCAGCCAAGCCTGAATCAACAATTTCCTTTTGTGGCAACTTTAGAGTTACCAGATCTAAATCGACTAACGAATGATCCAATTGCCTACGCCCCTTGGTGGCCGATGATTCTGCATAAATTTCCGTCTAATATTCCTAAATTTAATGGAAATCCAAGTGAAGACTCATCAAATCATGTGATGACCTTTCATCTATGGTGTTCATCCAACACCCTCAATGATGATTTGATCAAACTTCTCCTCTTTCAACGAACGTTAATTGGTCCAGCGGTAAAGTGGTATATCAAATTGCCTAGAGCTTCGTTTGATAACTTCAGTACCCTAGCTACAACCTTTTTAACCCATTTTTAATTACCCATAAGGTATGAAACAGGAATTGAGCTACTTACCAATTTCAAACAAACGACGGCCACTCACATATCCGATCATATTCATGAATGGCGACGTCGTCGTAGAATGGTAAAAACGTATGTTCCTAATCATCTATTCGTTGAATGGCTTATTAAGTCATTGTTACTTGCTATTACAAAAGATGTGGCAAAGGGAGGAGTCGTCACTAAAGAGAAAGTTATTGCTCGTGCACAATATCTAGACTTGATTTATACTCAGTCTAGCACACTCTACGATAAAATCCCCGACGCTCCTAGACTAGAAATTTCCGTTCCTCCCCCTCCTAAATCAAACAAAGACTCTCATGTCAACGATAGCATGATAGGTATGACAAGCACTAAAACCATAAAGGCTACGTCAAAAAATGCCCACATGGTTTCGAGTCAAAATGCAAATGAATAACTTCTAGCCTTGCAAGTAAATGCCATGTTGACAGACAAAGGCAAGGAACCCAAGCAACTGGGAGGCAAGAAGAAAAAGAAAGGGAAGAAGAAGAACCAGGAGGGGTCATATCCTGAAAAATATTCTGCAAACCCTTCTAGGGATAAGAGACCAAAAAGTCCACGCCTAATATGTGACGAGGATCACTGGACCAGAGAATGTCCATATAAATATGAACTTAGAAAATTTTTCAAAAGTTCAAAAACCTCGTCTATATTGACTGATCCGTTTTAGAACCCAGGAACAAATATGGTTGCTAGCAAAAATTCTTCCCCATCCCAAGTGCTAATGTTGTCAATTTCAAAGCAACTGAATGATTCTCTCATATCGACAAGGAATAAAGATTATGGGAATCCACAGATGTTGAACAACAAGGCTAATGATCAACCTAGTAGTTCAACAACAACTTCGCGCGAATTTGTGCCACCCATCATTCCTGAATTAACGATAAAAACGCCAAAGGGAGTAGTACACAAATCAACATTTAATCCTCGTGCCAGAGTAGCACAACACTATAATATAGTGGAGGATTTAGCCCAATCGCCCTCTGCGATGTTGACTCTTGAGGTACTGAAAACTTTCCCCTCCCAAAAGCAGGCTTTATTATCAACAATAGGTGGGATTGACCCAACGGATTCCAATCTTGTATATTTTAATCACAAAGGATACGACCCTTAGTTACCAGCTCAACTGGCTTTCCTCATTCAAGTGAAAGCCCTCAACAAAATTGTTCATAGAAAAATTATTAATGAGGGGGAATCCACATGTATTATGTCGATGAGTTGCTAGAAAATTCTAGGGTCTCCATCCTTGTCGCGATCATCGATGACATTAAAAGAATTTGATGGATGAACATACACCCCGTATGGGATATTACGTAACTTGCAAGTCGAACTGGGGGGGAAAACAGTAGAAATTGATGTTGAAGTTATCGACGGAAACCTTGATTACAACATCCTACTGGGAAGACCCTAGATATATGCCATGGCAGCCGTTGTGTCAACCTACTTTAGGAAAATTTCATTTCCTTCCCAAGGAGGAATTACAATCATCGACCAACAAACATTTCTCCCCAACAGTTCGCAAGTTACGGGAAGCATTCCAATGATCCATGGAAGCCCTAATGCGCTTCAAAATATCAGAGTAAGCCTACTAAAAGACCCCACATTAATGGGAACTTTTACCCTACCACCTCCAACCAATTTGGCAGAAGTGGCTAACGTGGGAACCTGCAATATGATATCTTCCATTCAAAAGATATCAGAAAACAATGTTAAAATGGATCATCTGCAGGTATTGCCTCTAAACCCACTGGAAATATTATAGCAATCAATGTTTTCAGCATGGGAGGCAAACCCGTATCAATGCTCATCAAGCATTTGGATAGATAGGTCTAAGGAATATGTCACGCCTTCAGATCCTTGGTCGCAAGTACACTCTATAGACGAAGGAACCATTCAATCAATGATGATTGATGGGGCACCGTGGGAAGATTACCACCATCGTTCCCATCTTCTGAATTGGTAAGAAGATAATTCCAGTAACCTAGACCATCCTTTAGTTTTTGACTTTCTATTGAATACTATGAATATGGTGGATTAAAAGAGAAACCTATCCAATAATGAAGAGACTGTCGCCATAAATATCTCAACAAAAACAGATGTTGTAGAGAATATTCATGTCGGTAAATCTTGTTCTTCTTCAGAACTGGAAATATATAGCGCTCTCTTTCACGAGTTTAGAGATGTCTTTGCTCGGTCATATGATGAAATTCCAGGTATTGACTCGAGCATAGTTGAACATGAAATTAAGATGTATCCAGATGTCAAACCGGTACGACAACGGCTACGGCAGGTGCACCCAAGAAAGTTGTTGCCATCAAGGCGGAAATTGAAAAACTCCTCCATGCTGGTTTTATTTACCTGGTTCCTCTGACCGATTGGGTATCGAATATTGTTCCTGTGATGAAGAAACAAGGAATGATTAGAGTGTGCATCGATTGTAGGGATGTAAATCAAGCTTGTCCAAAAGACAACTACCCTACACCCTTTATTGACCAGATAATTGACGAATGCACCGGATGTGAAATATTTTCATTTATGGATGGATTTTCCAGGTATAATCAAATAAATATCTGCTCATAGGACTAGTTAAAGACTGCATTTATTTTTCCATGGGGCACGTTCACATATCGCAAGCTACCCTTTGGTTTAAAGAATGCAGGGGAAACTTTTCAGAGAGCAATGAACTATGCTTTCCATGACATCAGGAACATCGTTCAGCCATATCTCGAAAATCTTCCAGCTCATTCGCGAAAGCAGACTGATCATCCGCAGCATTTGAGAGCGATATTTCTACGTTTCTGACACTGCAAGATACAACTCAACCCGCACAAATGCGTGTTTTGTGTCAGTTCTGGTCGTTTACTTGGCTTCGTGGTCTCAAAGGATGGGATTCGTCTCAACCCATGTAAGGTTCAAGCAATCATTGATTTGCCTCCACCTTCAAACTTGCTTCAAATTCAGAAACTCTAAGGGAAAGAAAACTTCCTTAGGAGGTTCATTCCAAATTACGCCGAACTAGCTAAAGGTTATACTCGTCTATTGAAAAATGAAGTACCCTTCATTTTGGATCAGGTTGCGTAAGCTTCCTTTGATGCTTTAAAGAAATATTTAATAAAAGCGTCATTAATGTATGCCCCTGATTATCAAAAATACCTTAACCTGTATCTGGCTATAGCAGATACGACCATAGCATTGGTTTTAGTTCAAGAGGATAATGGAATTGAACATCCTATATATTATTTAAGCCGAAACTTAAATGATATGGAAATGAAATAATCCTACTTTGAAAAGCTAGCCCTAGCAGTTGTTCAAGCGATACAAAGATTTCGACACTACGTCCTCTTCATAAAAACTACCATTTTATCAGATTGCAACCCCATGACTTATATATTGTCACGACAGTTGCTAGGGGGAAAATATTCAAAATGGATAGCAATTTTACAAGAGTTTGATATGGAATTCAAAAAATCCAAATCAAAGAACGCCTTGGTATTCGTGGAGTTACTATGTGATCTCCCATCGTCATCCAACGATGCAAAATCTGAAGAAGAAATCGTGGATGAAAATTTGTTTATGATATCTTCAAGCAATCTGTGGTATGGAGTTATAATCATCTATCTCCAGACACAAACATATAGGTCTAATACCTCACGCCCCGAACAACGACGGATTCGATACCAAGCGAAAGACTACGTGATCATCGGTGATACCCTTTATCGTCGCGGTACCGATACAGTTCTGCGGAGGTGCCTCACCCATGAGGAGGCCAAAAAATTCCTAAATAATTTTCATTCAGGCGCGTGTAGGGGGCATCAATCTGGTTATGCTACAATGCAAAAAAATTTGCGAGCAAGATACTTCTAGCCAACAATATTCAAAGATTGCATAACCGCAGTTAGAACTTTCCATGCTTGCCAAATTTTCGATAGGAAAACCAGAAGACCACCTGCACCACTGCAACCAGTAGTTGTTGTTGGGTCATTTGCCAAATGGGGCATAGATTTTATGACATGTAACCCCACCTCGGCCGGGGGGCATGGGTATGTCATAGTCGCGGTAGACTATTTTACCAAATGGGCAAAGGCGATGCCTACATTAAGCAATAGTGGCGAAACGACTGCCTTTTTCTTTTTTAATCATGTAGTCTCCAGATTCGGAGTCCCACAGGCCATAGTTACAGATCATGGATCACATTTTTGGAATCACATGATGGTTGAGTTGGCTGCCAAATTAGGACTATCCCACGACAGCTCTACTCTGTACTATTAACAGAGAATTTGAGGCCAGCAACAAGGTCTTGAAGTGCATGTTGCAAAGAATGATCAGATTCCATAAACGAAATTGGCACCTGATCTTGTACTCGGCCTTGTGGGCATATCGTACATCGGTAAGAAATGCAACTGGGTTTACACCTTTTCAACTTGTGTATGGTCTGGAAGCAATCTTACCTGCTCAATGTGAAATCTCATCCCTCAAACTTGCAGTCGACCTTCTGCCCGGAACCTCAGAAGAAGAGGCTCGTTTCTTGGAAGCCCATCGCAATGCAGCTTCAGCTAACGAAGCTCATAAGAAACGAGTCAAAGTGCAGTTCGACAAAAATTTCAAACCTCACATCTTCTCAGAAGGTGACCTCGTCTTACTTTACGACCAGGAATCCGATAAGTTGGAAGAAGGGAAATTCAAATCGTTATGGGTGGGTCCTTATATTGTTAAGCGTGTATTAGCAAAAGGAGCCTACGAATTGATGGACTATGATGGGATTCGACTAGCGCAACCTCACAACAGGTTGTATCTCAAACGTTATTATGCTTAATTCCGTGTAGTAATCCTTATGCTTTTGTTACATTTTTGTTTTTGCTAAGAGTAATTATTTTGGTTAGGTAATCCGTTTTTTTGCATTCGTTGTAGATGTCGAACCTATTGGAATCATTTGTTGGATATGCCGACGGAGCGAGTCGTAGTTCGCGGAACCTATCTTCTGCAGCATGGGCCATTTTCGATCCCAGCGACATGTTAGTAAGTTTTAGAGGGGTATGTATTGGTCAGTCGACGAACAATATCGTTGAATACAGCGCGTTGATAGAAACCCTCTCTGATGCCATCACACATGGCATATGCCGACTTGTCACCAGGCTAGACTCACAACTCGTCATTCTACAACTCACTGGTATCTATTCCGAACGAAATCTAGCCATCTATCGCATGTTTCTAAGAGTCAGGATTTTGGAAAGACAATTTGATTTCATTCAATACCAACATATTTCCAGAAGTTTAAACACATTGACAGACTCATTGGGAAATTATGTGTTAGAAAGACATTTGCGACATTTATAAAAGAGAAGCATCACATCAATATATGCAGCAGGATCATGTAACTTAACTAAAATAAAGCTCCGAAAATAAAAATATATATATATACGTAACTGTTTATAGTTTATACATAATGTTCTATAACCAAGACAAAATTTGTCAAATGACCCAAAACTCGAAATGCTAGGGGGCACCCTAGTCTAATGATGTTGGTGATAACAAGTCACCGCCTGTGCAATCATGCGTAAAAGCCTAGTCCATCAACTTGGCACACCAGTAGTATGTCACTGCAACCGCAGAGGCAGCTTGTCAGTCCTCACATCTGGGATACCAAGAGTGAGACCCTCGACCTGATCCTGTAGTGTTGAAAGAGTCTCGGCCATGTCAAGGTCGCAGAGGATGGCCCTCCCCACAGCCTCTCCTGCTGGAGCGGTCGCTGGTTCTCTGTGGCGAACCGCTGGTCGAACTGGTCCAATATCTACATGAGCACATGAGTTTTGATTAGTCTTGATCAGAGAAAGCATAAAGACATTATAAGAACAATAAATAGAGATATGGTCAGAGGATTTATCCATAGCACCCCACTTCTCATCGACCGGCAGCACTAAATCTGGGTCACCCAAGAGATCCATGCCAGCATATGGAAACTTGGCGTAAACCATCTCCTGACAATCGAACCACTTGAAGAAAGTATCAGAAAAGGAAATCTGAAGCTGGCCAGCATGTCGAGACATGAAGTCAACCCATCTCTATATTCGTGGTTCAGTCGGTGGAGGTAGGCCAAGTGAGATGTATTGTGGCTGCATCAGTGGGATCTTCTCCAAAGCGAAAGCGGTCAAAATAGTAGCCGAAATTCTTGGATCTTCCACTTTTCACCTTGGTCAGTTGTTCTTTCATCACAAAGAGTACCGCATCACACCAATTGAACACCTTCAGTTCAAGGTATTCCAAAGAATAAACATGTAAGACATGTTAGCTATGTGAAGAGCCGCAGTACCATCCAGTCTAGCAAAAGTGAACAGAATGGTCCTCAAGGGCCAGTTAGTGACATCTAGGATATTGATCTTGCCATCCGTACTTGGCCAAGATCCCTCTCTACAATGTCGGTGAATAGACTCCCTCACGGACTCACCCCCACGGACAGGACCCGATACTGAGAGAGGGGCACCATGCCTCGATAAACCGGTCAAAAAATAGATGTCCAAGACAGTCAAGGGGATCGATTTGCCCCTAATCTGGAACACCTAGTTGGTAGGATCCCAGACATTGAGGAAATATTGCAACAAGTTGATTTGTTTCCTCATGCTAGAGATGCGAAAAAACTTCAACAGGCCACAGTTCCACAATGCAGTTACCGTGCTCGGATCATGTAAAGCAACAATGTCCTCTTCTTCATGCTCACGTTCTCGCCATGTAACAACCATTTTGCTCCGATGAATCTCTGAAAGACAAACAAGAGAAGAGTCAGGACCTTGATTTGGAAAAAAAGGCAAAAATTTATGAGAAATTTGTGCAAAAAGTTTCCTCCTTGTGCCCATTGCACCCCAGCAGTGTACTCGGAGCGATGCATACTAACTAGCCAGTGAGAAGGCCAATACGCATCGCACCTTTCGATTAAGGAAGGGTGCGATGGAGCCAAGGAGAGTTGTTCAAACCCAGAGGCTCAGCAAAGTAAGGAAACAGGCTTAGAATTCAAAAAGAAAAGAATGCAATTGAAGAGCACAAGTTTAGCTCCTACCTGGTCTAGACGGCGTCAAGAATCGTCCACAGAATCTCCCGGAATCAGCTAGTGAAAATCAAAGGGGAAAAGCACCTCCAGAGCTCCAACAAACCAAGTTCAAATGAAATGATAAAATGAGAGGTAAAAGTCACTTTTAAATTACTGCTCACGTAATTCAAGTAAGATATTAGTGTTCTTAACTCATTTATCAAGCATATGTTTTCATTTCTAATCGGTTTGATGAATCAATTGAATAGGTAGTACAATCTTTGAAAGAACAAAATGCTAATGGTGAATCAAGGAATCAATGACCATTACCACGAGCAGTTTTAACACAGAATTCAAGCTCGTTAAAAAATAAACATAAGCAATGAGAAAATGTTTCCCCCAGAGTTTAAGCTCATTAAAAAATGAACCAATTTTCCTGTGAATAACCATTGTGAATGCATTATCATCAGCTTTTGAGCCTTGGTCGTGTTCTCATCATCACCTCCACTCTATTTTTAGCCGATCATTCACCTCCATTTGATTGTTTACCCTTTTGAGGAACATCTGCGAAGAGTGA
>APFE030664051.1:41257-59012 GCA_000404065.3 Pinus taeda
CAGCAATGACTGGGGAAAATTGGGAAGAAAACTTGAAGAAACTTTATTGGTAGCAAGTCGCTCTTGAACATGACACTTTCTCTCCACATCCGAGTCAGGTTGGGTTGTTCCGTTCACTGGTCATATCACCATTGGTCTGTCACACCATCCATATTTTGGGTTAACGCTACCAATCCATCGTCAGTGTCACCGATATGTTCTAGAGAAGTCACTCAGAGAATTCACCTGTGTCTCACCCGTTGTAATACATTCACGCTCCATTTTTTCATGACCGCCACCCTGAACCCTGTATCATCAAATTGTTTTCACCTCCAAAATAATTTGCTTTGTTCTATGTCGTAGATGTGGGATTCTTAAGGCCCTCCTATGATGGGTCACTTCTTGTCGACATCATCTCATTATCCAAGAAGTCGACCTAGGGACAACCCTTTTAATACTTTGAAGCTTGCATGCCTCAATGACAAGTTTCTCACATTCGGCGATAGGTCCTCGACCAAGAGATTTTGTGTGGTGTTCGATGCCAAGTCCTTTTTCACACCACGTGAATTGTAATGTAGTACCTTGAGGGTCATTGTCATTATTGGTGATTCCTCTTGCGCTTGTTAACAACTTACGTCATTGGCTAGTAATCAGGCGATGTCTTTCCATGTTCGACTTCAGAACATTTTTTCACATGGATCGACTTGTACTCCAAGTGAAGATTGAACGAGTTTTGAAGACCCGGGATCTAGTTTCATCCATCTGGGCTGTGATATATTCAAGAATATTAAGACATCAAATGTACATCATTTCCAAACATATGATCATCCAAATCAAAGGATGATGAGTCCGAATCATCAGTCTGCTACACAAACGATTGTCTGACCTACGTACATGAAAATGAATTTATAAAGTTGAGAATGGGAATGCCCACCTCAGCTAGATCATGAAAAATATTATGAAGATAATGTATTGTATTGTATCTTATTATAGATCGCCTCCCAGCTCGAAAAAACTTTGGATCCTCATGATAAAGCATTTCACCAGACATCAAAAGATTAACGACCTCATGCTTTAGGGGACAACTGTTATTGACATTTTTGGGCACTGCAACCCCAATCATGAATTTCCATAAACTGAGGGCTCCTAAGTCCCTAGAAGTGTTGCTTCAATACCTAAAGGAACAAGGTCAGCTGGTTACATCATCTCCCAGAAGTTCTCCACTAAAAACTACTCAAAAATAGTCAAAACTAGACCATACTGAATACCCAGTGCAGAGGGTGCGATGCATATCATCTTCATAGTGTAAAGGGTGCAATGCATACTAGATGGCCCCTCTATAGGGTGTGATGGGTGGGAATGGACAAATGGTAGAGACAGTTTGCGAGGTGGAAGATCATAGAATCTTCCAGAAGCTTCCCCTCTAACACTTGCCTCTCTGTTTTCAACCAGGGATGAGTAAGAGATCATCACTCTCCAAGTGGAATCAAGAACTATCAGAGAGAGGACACTAATCAAAACCCTAGAAGATGACTCACCCCCTTACAATCATCTATATATGGATCCCTCATCACAGAGATCTAGAGGCTGGAATCTTGTATCTGGTAGAGAAGTGTTGTTGGTTTTCTGGTGTAACTTCATAGTGTTGGGTGATCTAAGCTTTACTTGAGGTGAAGAAGGGCTTTCTTGCTGGAGGATGATGCTGGGTCAGAACATATTGTTGTAATCCTCTTGCTACTTTTTATTAATAAAGATATTCAAGTTTTCCTCCATATTCTTGTATGTTTGATTATATATGCATTTGTATGGTTAATACATATCTGGTCCTATGTTATTTATGAATATATATCTCTGTCCTTCGATAGTAGTATGTTGCTTTGATTCCACTGGTACTCTTTGAAGTTGGCAGATGAAGAAGAAGCGACAAAGATCTATTAGGAAGGAGAGGAATCAAGTAAGGAACCAAGCGCAAGACTAAGGTTGGTGTCCTTTGTTCCACTCTTATCTATTTTCATAAAGGAAACGAAAGTAGTCTTTACTTTTTTTTTTTTAAGATAGCTACCAGTCTTAGTGGGAATAGTAGCTTTGAGTGGACGCTATTCCCGATAACAGGCAATGCCCCGGAAAATTTTTGTTTTAGACCCTATGTTAGGTTAGGCGGACCTACCTATGGTTTTGTGCATGATTTTCACACATAGTTTTTGACCCAATGGTTTTGGACGTGATAGTTTTTCGGTCCATGGTATTGAATGCTTCAGCATGTATAAATATGTATTCTAACATTGAAAGGAATAATAATAAAAAATCGATCTAGTAGTCCTGGTTTTGGGATCCAGTTGGAAAATCTTTGTGTATATGCATTTTATGTGTTATGCTCTTGTATTGCTTATTTTCTATGTTTTAGAATTCGCATGCAGGTAATCTTTGTACAGGGTTCAAACCTACATTTGGTATCAGAGTTGTTTTGGCTTCAAGGGGACGCCTTTGTTGCTGAGGGGTTTCGCTCAGGCCTATGGTTGACCTTGTTCAATGGGAGATCTGCGAGATCAATTCTGGTGGTGAAAGAAGATGGAGAGCAGTGGAAAGATAGAGATCGAGAAATTTAATGGTCAGAGTTTTGAGTTGTGGAAACTCAAGATGGAGGATCTGTTGGTGGATAAAGATCAGTGGATCGCGGTAGATCCAGGTAATAAACCAACGGGAGTGTCCGATGAAGAATGGAAGAAGTTGGATCGGAAGGTAAAGAGCACAATACGATTCTGTGTCTCAATTTCAGTATTGCTAAATGTATGAGGGAAAGCTATGACGAAATCTTTGTGAGACAAGTTAGGGACTTTGTACCAATCAAAGTCTCTGGTGAATAAACTGTTCCTACGGAAAAAATTTCTATAACCTGAGGATGAAAGATGGAGACCCAGTGACAAAGCATATGAATGCATTTAATCCTATGGTAAGTCAGTTATCATCTATTGATATCAAAATTTTAAATGAATATAAGTGCATTAGTTTGTTATGTTCTCTACCAGATTCATGGGATAGTCTGGCTATTGCAATAGGTAGTAATGAAATTGCCTTGTAGTTTGATGAAATAGCCTCATCCTTGCTGATGGAGGAGATGAGATGGAAAAATATGGAGATCCAGAATGGTGATGCCTTGTTTGTACGAGGACGGTCCCAGAATGGAAACAAAAATAAGTCATCGAGTGGGAGATCTAAATCTCTATAAAACCTGTAAAGGTGGTGTGCTGGAAATGCGGAAAGGAAGGGCACTACAAAAGGGATTGTAAATCTAAAGCTCCTGATAAAGGAAAGGGATCTGATGGTGCTCCTTCTGCAGAGGCAAAAACCACCTCAGATGAAGGTGCAGATGTGTACTTGGCTTCTTCAAGTACACATGTAGATCATGAGGCATGGTTGATTGACTTAGGTGCATCCTTTCACTTCACTCCCCATAGAGAGTGGTTTTACGAGTATGAGAAATATGATGGTGGTGATGTCTTCTTGGGGGATGAGAGGAAGGCTAGAATCGTTGGTTGCAAAAAGGTAAAGTTGAAATTGCAACTTGGAAGGGTTAGAAAACTTCTAGGTGTTCTACATATTCTTACATTAGCTAGAAATCTAGTTTTTGTAAGCAAGTTGGATGATGCAGGTGTAAAAACAATGTTCGATAAGGATACCTGCAAAATGGTCTGGGGGGCACTAGTATTGATGTGGGGAGTTTGAATTGGAACTCTGTACAAGCTGCAAGGTAGCGCTATTATTGATGGGTGCAACAGTTCTCTGGTTCCTAAAAATTGAGTAGAAAATATAGTGGTCTCTGGAGAGAAGACCATGTTATGGCATCAAAGGCTTGGACATATTGGAGAGAAAGTCCTTAAAATACTTCATGGTAAAGGTATGGTAGAAGGTATGAGTAATATCTCTCTGGATTTTGATTTCTGTGAAGATTGTGTATATGGGAAGCAGAATCAGGTGAGTTTCCCCTCTGGTGGTAAGAGGGCAAAACCGATATTAGAGCTTGTGCACAGTGATGTGTTTGAACCTGTGACGGTTCCATCATTGGGTATTTTTGTGTATTATGTATCATTTATATATGACTTCTCAAGGAATACATGGATATATTTCCTTAAGAAGAAATTTGAAGTCTTTGACAGGTTTAAATAATTCAAGGCTCTGCTGGAAAACCAGACAGAGAAGAAGATAAAGGTGTTGAGGATAGATAACGATGGAGAGTTTTGCAGTAAGGAATTTGAAGAATTCCGTAAGAAGTGTGGTATAGCATGGCAGAAGACTAATCCATATACACTTCAGAAAAATGGAGTTGTAGAAAGAATGAATAAGACATTGATGGAAAGGGCAAGAAGCATGCTCAGTGGTGTCAGGTTAGGATAGGAATTCTGGGTAGAGGTGGTGGAGACAGCATGTTACCTAGTCAACAAATCACCTTCATCGGTGTTGGAGGATAAGTCTCCACAAGAGGCATAGGCTAGTAAGAAACCCTCTCTCTCACATCTGAGGGTATTTGGATGTGATGCATATGTACATGTTCCAAAGGAGAAACGAACCAAGTTGGATAGTAAATCTGAAAAGTGCATCTTTATTGGGTATAAGGACGGTTTAAAGGGTTATAAGCTTTGGAACCCAACAACAAGGAAGGTTGTGTACAGCTGAGATGTGTTGTTTAGAGAGGTGAAAGATGTTATTATACAAGAAGTCCAACCAAAGGAAAATGAAAATATAGAGTTTGAGCTAAAGGAGGAAGAATCAGACTCTACAATGGAGGAGGAATCAGAAGATGAAGAGCCAAAAAATCTGAGTGTAAGAAGATCAGTTTGAGAAAGAAGGCATCCAGAAAGGTATAGTCCATTTGCTTTCTATTCAAATTTTGCTTTATCTATTATTGATGATGATCCCAGAACTGTGAAGGAAGCAGTAGATTCAAAGGATGGAAAACTCTGGAAAGAGGCCATGGTTGATGAAATGGCATCTTTTCACAAAAATGAGGCTTGAGATCTGGTGGAGTTTCCGACTGGAAGGAAACCCATTAGTAGCAAATGGGTGTTCAAGGAGAAGACAAATGCAGAAAGAAAGGTGCAGAAACACAAAGCTCGGTTGGTAGCAAAAGTTTATTCCTAGGTGTCGGGAATTGATTTTGGTGATATTTTTTCTCTTGTTGCTAAGGTAACTTATTTTAGATTATTTTTATCTATTGCTATTGCTTTTGATTTTGAGGTAGAACAAATGGATGTGAAGACAACATTTCTCCACGGGGATCTGGAAGAGGAAATCTACATGAAGCAACCTGAAGGCTTTGCGGTGAAGGGTAAGAAAGAACTAGTATGCAAGTTAAAGAAGTCTATTTATGGGTTAAAACAGTCACCAAGGATGTGGCATCAGAAATTTGATACATTTATACGGGGACTTGGCTTCACCAGAAGCAAAGAAGATCACTGTGTGTATTTTAAATTAATTGGTGACTGTGTTTTTATCTGGTCTTGTTGTGGATGATATGTTGCTGGTTGGAAATGACAAAGAAATTATCTAGGATTTGAAGACCCATTTGTCCTCCAAATTCGATATGAAAGATCTTGTTGCTGCAAACTATATTTTGGGCATTGAAATTAAAAGAGATCGGACAAAGAGGAAGCTCTGGTTAAACTAGAGGAAGTATGTCGAGACAATATTGCAAAGGTTTAATATGCAGGATAGTAAATCAGTGAAGGTTCCTATTCCTGTAGGTGTAAAGCTATCTATTGAACAGTGTCCCAAGACACAAGAAGAGGAAGAGAACATGTCTCATGTTCCATATGCAAGTGCAGTCAGTAGCTTGATGTATGCGATGGGATGTACTAGACTAGACATTGCACATACAGTGGGAGTATTGAGCAAGTTTATGTAAAAACCAGGGAAGGAGCACTGGACATCAGTGAAGCAGGTTGTCAGGTATTTGTGTGGAACTAGTGATTATGGTTTGTGCTACCAAGGAAGACCAAGATTGGATAGAGTGTTGGATATTCTTGGATTTGTTGATGCAGACTGGGCTGGAGATCTAGATCATAAAAGATCTTCAAGTGGGTATGTATTTAACCTATTTGGAGGTGTAGTCAGTTGGATGAGTAAGAAACAATCTGTAGTGGCACTATCAACTACAGAGGTAGAATACATGGTAGCCACTCATGCAAGCAGGGAAGCAGTTTGGTTACAAAGATTGTGTTCAAGTATGGGGTTAGTACAGGGAGCTATAAGGATAGACTGTGACAACCAAAGTGCAATTTTTTGGCAAAGAACCCCGCATATAATTCAAATACAAAGCACATTAATGTTCAGTATCACTTTGTGAGGGATATGATAGAAGACAAAAAGGTGTTGCTGGTAAAGGTGGACACTTTGAAGAATACTGCAGATGCATTGACAAAATCCGTGAGCTCTGAGAAGTTCTCTTGGTGTAGAGAAACAATGGGAATTCCAGGGCTAGATAAATGACTAAACTCTCTTGCGGCCCACTATGGAAAGAAAACAACAAGTGGGAGAATGTTGGGTTGTGTTATATTCTTTCCACGACTAGCCCATGTAATAAACCAAGAGGTTAGAAGGGGGCAGAGCCCCCCCTTCATTGCGTCGATTGTGTTGCGGGGGGGTCACAGGGGGTTTGAGGGGTGCAGATAACCCCATTATATGGGATCCAGGGAAGCGCTCCGGAAAATTTTGGTTTTGGACCCTATGTTAGGTTGGGTGGACCTACCTATGGTTTTGTGCATGATTTTCGCACATGATTTTGGACGCGATGGTTTTCGGTCCATGGTTTTGGACACGATGGTGTTTCGTTCCATGGTATTGAATGCTTCAACATATATAAATATGTATGTAACATTGAAAGGAATAATCATGAAAAATCAATATGGTAGTCTTGGTTTTGGGATCCAGTGGGAAAATCTCTGTGTATTTGTGTTTTATGTGTTATGCTCTCATGTTGTTTATTTTCTGTGTTTTAGAATTCGTATGCAGGTAATTTCTGTACGGGGTTAAAACCTACATTTTATGGGTGCGGAGTGCATAGGTGTTAAAGAGTCATAGGGTTGTTTGCCCTTATTTTAATAATGTAATGTCGACTATAGAAGATCTACCCATGGTCTGTGGACCATGGGATTGTATAAATAGAGCTAAGCTATAAGTAGTTAGAAGAATAATAGATGGATTATAAACAATAAAGAATTGAAATATATCTATAAAGTAGAAGTCTAAGTTTTGGGTTATAGCATAGGAAGAGGCTCTAAAGCTGAGTGCACAGAGGCCTATAAGTCCACAGTTGAGTGTGCGGACCCCTACAACTGAGCGCACAGGGTGAGTCAAGTTTGTAATCATCTGGAAGTATTAATAAAGAGAAGTTTTGTATCATTTCTTCATAGTTATTTATTGTTTATGCATCTATTATATTGGACATGAATTTCACTTGTAATTCTTATATGATGCGCGAATGTGTATAAATGTATTGGTTAAGTTAATGCAAGTAAGAACATCTATTTACGCAAAGCTAACTAAGGTATGTTAATAAGATAAGTAGGATACTTAGCCTAGTTTGGGAGATATCGCAGTTCGTTGCCCTAGTAGCACAGGAGGACTTCAGCTCCTGGTTAGGACCGTGTGAAAGCCAATTGTAACACTTTGTGAGGGTACTAAAGGGTGGAACAAATAACAAAGAAACTTACGTGAAGGTAGATATAGTTGGAATAAACCGACATCACAACCATCTCAAGGGTGTGGAAACTTGGTTCCAGCATTCCCCCATACTGCTTCGGGTGAGACTTCAGTCCGTGCTCCGTGAGATGATGCTGAAAGGGCCAGTAGTGTAGGGATTTATTTGGCTAACTAATGTTGAACCTCGGTCAGGCCCCCTCAAGCCAACAAATGGTTTCATTGTCGGGACCTGAATCTCCATAGATATGTGTGATGTCGTATCTCTAGAATCCAGTTAAGAAATAAATTGAAGGCTAGTTGGGTAGAAGAATTCACAAGTTCGCGGCACAGGAGAATAGAAACCCATGACTATAAAAAGAACAGTGGCTAGACAGCTACCTGTATACATAGATCCACGAAATATTTTTCACCTTTTTCCCTACTGAGCTATATGAGTGGATCGTGAAGCTAGCAGATAGCCAAGGAAGGTGGAAACTTAACGATCCTATTGTGTGGACCCCAGAGCTAGTGCAAATATTGGAAGCATTGGAGGATAAGATCGCACGTGTCATCGATCACTGGCTCAATCGCATTATAGGGGGATTTGTTACTGAGTTTGTGGTTGACACTTCAGTCAGCTATAGTGAGGAAGAGTGACACTTTTTCAAAGGATCACAAGGTAAGTACGTGAAATCTTTGAATACTTGGATTAAAATGTTTTTGTGCATAAAGCGAGTTATATAGTTACCTTGATGTTCAGGGCTACACAAAGCGGAAAGGTTTACAGAAACAAAGAGAATAAGGTTCCATAGAACAACCCCTTGATTTCACCTCCGCGAGCGGACGAGGAAGGGATCAAAAAGGTCTCTCCACGAAGTGCTATTCATCTGATAAGGCAAGGAATTCCATGAATACCACCTTTGCCCACACCACTGCTAGCTTCACCACCATCACATCCATCTTTTCCTATACCACCTCCACCACCACTGCAATTCAGTATGGAAAACACAATGAAGTTTCCTTTGTTCAAAGGCTTGGTAAATGAGGACCTGGACCAATTCTAGTTCGTTGTGAGGGTTATATGGGAAGCTCAAAGTGTTACAGATGACCATATAAAGAAAGAAACATTGGTTAGCGCACTATAGGATCGCGCACTAACCTAGTATATTAAGTACTCCAACGATAACCCAAATGCGAGAGTACCAGACGTCAAAGCAGCACTGAATAACAGGCCTAATCTGAAGCACAATCAATTATTGGATTCAAATAAATCATGATGCTACCAAGCGAGACGCCTTGGGAACTAGATAAGAGGCTAAAATGTATGATTCGTGAAGCCAATATGAATTTTATGGATGGACAACATCGCTAGTGGTTTGTAGCTTCGCTACTACCACACTTAAGGAGTGTTGTCGTAGTAGAAGATAACAACTCAAATAGAGGCCTTTGAGATTTCCATGAGACTACATGAGGCCCTGATGTAAGATCCTAATCTAGGAGTCTAGCAGATACACATGCACTAAAGAATCTATGCCTTGAGATGCAAAGCTTGAAGTAGGATAGGACAGTTCAGCCAAAGGTATGCGAAGAAGTATGGTGCGTGAAATGCATGAGCCAAAGTCATGACAAGGAACATTTCCTAGTCTTTACAAATTACCTTGTAGTGTAGAATTTTGTAGAATTTTTATACACATCAGCTAGCTCTGATACCATGTAGAATTTTTCTACAAATCAGTTAGCTCTGATACCATGCAGAAATTTCACCACCTGTAGATCAAATTAATATATGCAATGTACTAAAGCATAATACTAGATCTACTTCTACAACCAATTTAGAGGAAGCTTAATTGAACATGATAAACATCAATAATAACACATATAACTGATAAGAAGGAATCAATCACACATAACACAGAAGAATTTACCCGGGGAAAGCACCTGCCTAAAACCCCATCTTTGTATTATCAGACAAGTGGAAATATAGTCCGGATTACACAAAGCCTTAGCTTGGAAGCTACTGATAAGAAGGAATCAATCACACATAACACAGAAGAATTTACCCGGCGAAAGCACCTGCCTAAAACCCCATCTTTGTTTTATCATACAAGTGGAAATATAGTCCAGATTACACAAAGCCTTAGCTCGGAAGCTATCCAGCTCTCAGTACAATCCCTCTGCTACTCATAGACAATCAAAGGCTTCTCACAAAATTTCTCCTCTGCCCTCCAAGCCTCCTATTTTTATGCATTGTTTTTCCTGGGTCCTCCAGCTGCAACCTGTGTGATTCTCACCTCAGACACAACACTGACCTCTGAAATAACTACACAAACCTGAAGGAGATAAATCCTCATCATGGATGAGCTTCCATTATAGGAAAAATATTCATCCAACTGATAGTACACTGTCCCTTCTCTGATCTCAACTGGGTCTTTGTTTGAACTGACATGCATGAGTTATTTAAGCTATAATATTCAGTTATCTGAAAATACTAGTTGTTACATGCATGCAAGCATTAACAAACTGAATCTCATTAATTTAACAACTTGTTAAATTAATCTAACTCGACTTGACTCAGTTAACTGAGACAACTAATTACTACTCATAATTACAACTCGTCCTTATCTCTTTAACTGATGGATAAATTCACCAAATAGATAAATTGTTGCATGTCCTCACATAGACTTCAAGTTTGTTTTTCCTTAAATAATTAACTCATGGAGATTAATTAATTAATATTTTAAACTGCTGTTAAGACCAAATTCGTTTTTACTTCCTATATAGATAGACTAGGACTGCTTATAAATAGGAAGGGACCTAGAAATGCTATTTTTATAACTTTCTATTTTTAGCAGTTTCACCTCTCACCCAATGTGGCCAATGACCTCACTGGCCAAACTGCTATTTTTAGACATGTTATTTTTAGCAGGCCTGTTTTTAGCACATTCTAAATTTAACATTTCTTGTTGCACATTTTTCAACACTCGCTCCCAACAAGAAAGGCTTTCTCTCGAACCCAATCCTGTAATTCTGGAATGTTCTACATGCAACACATCTACCCGTTCCACTTGCTCCAACAACACTTGGAACAAAAACAATCCCAACTGACCTCTCTATTGGGCTAGAAACATACTCTGATGCTAAATCTCTACCTGCTAATGAAAAGTGCTCCCTCTCTGACATCTGCGCTACTGCAACATCTCCATGCATCTCGCACCATTGCACACCTCTCTATTCCACCTAGCACTATGCAAAACACTTGTGCCTCTTGCATTGCTGCAACCTACTAGCTATGCACAATCCTGGGATTCCCTACACTATCACTCTCTCTGCCGCTCTATCCACATCTATCTCTACCCAATCAGTCAGTTCCTGCTACTCCACATCGGGGCTCCTGTAGCAAGTTCTCATCCAAGAGGTTTGATACCTCAAGGATCTCGCCCCTTCTCCTTGGGACGATCACTCTATATCGCCCCACCTCCTACCTGGAGGTATGGCTGCATGTGATCCCTCTACCCACCTGGCTCAAATTTTTCTCCTACTAGAGGTCTCTGCATGAGTAGTTGTCTTTACTCAATATCCTCTCAGCTTCCCCTATTGTGGTTTCTCCACAACCTCCTGAAGCTGCTGCACTAATCGTGACTCCTCCACAATTGTCTGAGACTTCTTCTGGCTCTGCATGTTGAGAGGTAATTTACTCTCTCTCTCAACCACCAAGTATCTAACCTTTGCCTTGCTCCTTAAGTGCATACAGGTTCTTGGCTAGCACACCAACCTATTTCCACTTTCCCACCGTCACGAAATTTTCTAGAAAAAGAGATGATTTTAAATCAGCAATTTCTCCCTCATCCAAACTCCAATTGAGCTGATTTTTTTTATTTTTTTTTGGGGTATTTTTCCGTAAGGAATCCAAATTTGCTATTTGTTTCTAAAAATTTTGTACAAAATTTTTTAGATTTTCTCTACAAACTCTCGGCCCAAAACTCAAAACTTTGAAATCTCCTCTTCTTGTATATTGTTCTTCCTTGATCACATGTGCTCCAATACCATGTAAAATTTTGTAGAATTTTTCTACACATTAGCTAGCTCTGATACCATGTAGAACTTTCTCTACAAATTAGCTAGCTCTAATGCCATGTAGAAATTTCCCACCTGTAGATCAACCTGGTAATGCAATGTACTAAAGCAAAACACTTGATCTACTTCTACAAACAATTTAGTGGAAGCTTAATCAACAATGAGCAACATCAATAAGAACACATATAACTGATAAGAAGGAATCAAACACACATAACGCTGAAGATATAACCAGGGGGAAAGAACCAGTCTAAAACCTCATCTTTGTATTATCATATAAGTGGAAATATGTTCTGGATTACACAAAGCCTTAGCTCGAAAGCTATCCAGCTCTCAGTACAATCCCTTTGCTACTCATAAATAGTCAAAGGCTTCTCACAAACCTTCTCCTCTGCCCTCCAAGCCTCCTATTTCTATGCATAGTTTTTCGTGGGTCCTCCAGCTACAACCTGTGTGATTCTCACCTCACACACAACACTGACCTCTGAAATAATTGCACAAACCTGAAGGAGATAAATCCTCATCATGGATGAGCTTCCTTTATAGGAAAAATATTCATCCAATTGATAATACATTTTCCCTTCTCTGATCTCAACTAGGTCTTTGTCTGAATTGATATGCATGAGTTATTTAAGCTACAATATTCAGTTATCTGAAAATACTAGTTGTTACATGCATGCAAGCATTAACAAACTGAATCTCATTAATTTAAAAATTTGTTAAATTAATCTAATTGGACTTGACTCAGTTAACTGAGCCAACTAGTTACTCCTCATAATTACAACTCATCCTTATCTCTTTAACTGATGGATAAATTCACCAATTAATAGATAAATTGTTGCATGTCCTCACATAGACTTCAAGTTTGTTTTTGCTTAGCTAATTAACTCATGGAGATTAATCAATTAATATTTTAAACTACTGTTAAGACCAAATTCGTTTTTACTTCCTATAGATAGACCAGGGACTGCTATAAATAGGAAGGGACCCAGAAATGATATTTTTAGCACTTTCTATTTTTAGCAGTTTCACCTCTCACCCGATGTCGCCAATGACCTCACTAACCAAACTGCTATTTTTAGACATATTATTTTTAGACATGCTATTTTTAGTAGGTCTATTTTTAGCACATTCTAAATTTAACATTTCTTGTTGCACATTTTTCAACATGCAGGAGGAGGACCGATGCCTTTAAGGCTGGAAGCTCAAGCAGGACCTAGCAGGGTGCCTACTTTGTGGTGCGCTATCTGTCAAATAGCCAGAAAGCATGCCACGAATAACTACCACTTGTTACAGAAGTATACACAAACTCCGCAACAATTTTTTTGCAACTTTTGTATATCGGCAGGAAATGATGATAGCATTTGTAGGAGCTATGAATTGATGATGGATAGAACACCTGCCTACAGGGTTTAGGCCAAAACGCGACCCCTTGACTAGAATGCATGGATGGCATGGACAAGATTTCAGGGGTAGGGATGAGGCCAAGGCAGAGGATGACCCGGTAGAGGTCGAAGACAGTTGATTTGCTACAATTGCAGAGGGCCATGATACTATGCATGTGATTGTACTAATACAACACTTCCGTGGTGCAAGTATTGCACACTGTTTGATCATGAGAGAGAAGATTGTCCTATGCTGATAGCTAGGATACATGACAAAGGGGAACTACCACCTCCCCCGACTCAGAACCTGCAGATGATGAGGTCAGAGCCATGCAAGGAAGATCGGAACATAAATATTGTGCTCCGAAGTAGAATAGTGGTAGAAGATGACAAAGGGAAACAACCAAAAGATAGTACTTGGGTTCGCAAGGCCCCGACGAAAGAGGTTGAGTTTGGTTTGGAGGGCACTTGGGAAACCTTCATGGAAGCTAAGAAGAGCTTCACTGAGGCCTCAACTTCAGGAAGCAAAGATAATCTTGAGTGGAGATGGACCCCTCTATGCTCACTACTTTCCTGGAAACCTGTATGAAGTTATTGCATGATAGTAAGACTATGAACTGGCTATAGGAACTCATCAAAAGATGTGTTAGGACCACGCCAGGAAAACCGTGTGTGGTTCGGGAGATCAAAGAGCATAAAACAAGGACGGGGCATGAAATGAGACTCACCGTGTAGATCAAATAATATGAGATGGATCAAGTGATTCTGGATTTGGGATCAGGTGTGAATGTTTTCCGAAATAGACATGGGAGAGAATGGGGAGACCTGCACTGCAATGGTCTCTGCTTCAGCTGAGAATGGTGAATCAGCAAAAATCATACCCATGGGGCGATTGCAGGGAGTAATTGTAGATATTGAGGGAGCAAGCGCGCTAACAGAATTTGAAGTAATAGAGATTGTTAATGACAACAATCCCTACCCCACGCTCCTAGGAATTGACTGGGCTATTGATATGAACGGGGTAATTAATTTGAAGAAGCGAAAAATGGTCTTTGAGAAGAAGTCACGATGCATAATAATACCCCTGGATCCTACTAAACAATCATGCTATACAAAACCAATCCACGACTATGAGAGTGATGATGATCTAGATTGCATCTACAAGATAATAGCGTGAGACCAAGACTTGGTGAATCCCACCGCGGATGGATGGATTACATGGGAGTGCAAGAGTTCCTACACTTCAAATTCCGACAAAGAAGTAGAACGATGGCAAAATCAGTTACACAAAGTAACTATGCTAAATTGCAATATGATGACTCGTTCACTGTGCTATGTCGTTAGAAGAAAGGAATGCCTACTTATGATGGGATAAATGAGTTATATTCCTTCTTGGATGAATTTTAAATGGAGGTGTCAAAAAAGAAATGCTTCCAGGCCTTGGACTGGGTACTACGCACTACACCCGCAAGGTGGTGGGGTACGTAAAAGAAGCTTTGATGATTGGTGCGAATGTAGGATAATGATGCGAGCACAATTGGGGAAGTCTAAGATGCGACTGACAGACAAGTACGATGGGCAAGATGATCCGCGTGTGCATCTGGCCAAGTGGACGTAGGCGTATGGAGAAATGCCACAACCTAAGTGGGTGCACCTGTTCTGTCATACCCTGGATGTTATCCCAATGAATTGGTATATAGAAATAGAGCTCTGCCATGGGACAGGTGAAGGGGATATCCTACACGAAGGGTTCATGATGACCTTCACTTTTTAGGATGGGTTTAATAGTATTGATGAAGCACTACAAGATGTGAAAGCAACCATCTCTAGGATACCACAGGAGCCTTTAGACTTGATTTAGCCTGAATGGGCTACTCGGCTGAGTCACGTGTTGGAATGTTATAATGTAACTGCTAAAGAGTAGGATGAGGATCCACGAAATATTAACATTCCAGAAACAGAAGGACACCCCAAGGTTCAAGGACCACAGATTGAGAACTCTGATATAACCGCGTGAGTGAAAACAAAAAAGGTGAACATTGGTACAAAGGTAGAACCCAAATTCGAAAAGATCAAAGACTACTGGGATGACGCGATGGTGGATAAGGTTACTAAATTACTCTGCGAATATCAGGACTTATTCCCAACCAAGTTACGAATTTGAAAGGAATAATCAAAGATCAAGGAGTAAGGAAGATCACGTTAAAGCCCGACACAAAGCTAGTTAAGCAGAGGCCTTACCACTTAAATCTAAAATACAAGGAAAAGGTTCATGTAGAACTAGACAAAATGCTTGCAGTAGGTGTCATTGAGCTTGTGGAAGTATCTGATTGGGTAAGTCTGATGGTGGTGCAAGAGAAGAAGTAGAAGGATAAAATAAGGATATGTGTGGATCTTAGAAAATTGAATGACACCTGTGTGCATGATCCCTTCCTAACTTTGTTCATGGATGAAGTGTTAGACAATGTAGGTAGTCATGAAGCATATTCTTTCACGGATGGGTTCTCGAGTACCACCAAATCAAAATTTCACTGGAGGATAGGAGTAAGACAACCTTCGTGACCAAGTGGGTTTTCTTTCAATATACTGTCATGCTGTTTAGATTGAAGAATGCACATGATATCTTTTCGTGTGTGGTTTTTGTGATGTTCAAGGAATATATTCATAAGTTCTTGGAGGTCTATTTCAATGACTAGACTATATTTGGATTGGTTAAGCACCATGTAGAGAGATTGCACTTGATGCTCAATACCTGTTGAAGATAGAAAATCATGCTCAACCTCAAGAAGTGTCTGTTTCTCATTCCTCTTGGGAACCTATTGAGGCATGTAGTTTGCAGACAAGGGCTGATGGTAGACCCTATGAAGAACGCGATGATTCTGAACTTAGAAGCACCAAGGAGTGTGAAACAGTTGCGTGCTACTCTTGGACACATGGGATATTATTGAAAGTTTATCAAGGGCTATGCCCAGATCACCGCGCCGATGGAAAAATTGTTGAAAAAGGTTGACACAATTTGTTGGAATGATGACTGTAAAAAGAGCTTGGATATATTGAAAGAAAAGATAGTTATTGCGACGATTCTCGTCTTCCTGAACTGGAAGAAAGATTTTCATGTACATGTTGACACATCATGTATAGCGCTGGGGGCAGTACTAACACAAGATAACAGAGAAGGCTTGTACCACCCTATCGTGTTCGCAAGTCACAGATTATCCAAAGCAGAGAAGAACTATTCCACCATTGAACACGAGGGATAGGCTATGGTGTGTGTGCTCCAGAAGTGTCGGCACTACTTGCTAAGAGGCCACTTTAAGATGTATACAGATCACTTCGTGATAAAGTACCTGCTCAATAAGCCTGTGTTGGGGGGTCGAATTTGCAAATGGCTTTCATTGTTCCAGGAGTACAATTTTGAAGTTGTTTTGAAGCCTGGACGATTAAACGCGGGACCAAATCACCTGTCACACATCGAGACAGGGGAGGAAACTACTAGTTTGGAGGAAGGATTACCTGACCCGCAACTCTTTGCTGTGTGCATCGTGGATGGACATTTCGAAGATATAATACACTTTCTAACAACTAATACTGTGCCAAAAGGATATTCTGTCCAACAAAAGAAGGAATTAGTGGTGCGCACGACAAACTTCTATGTCATTGTTGGGCATTTATACAAGATGGATACTGATGAGATAATGCGAAGGAATGTACTTGAGTTTGAACGAAGCAGCCTCATCGCGAACACTCATGGGGGTGATGTGGGAGGACATTATGTAGGGAGAGCAACCGCGTAGAATATTCTACGCATTGGGTTGTGGCGGCCAACCCTTCCTCAGGATTCAAAAGCATATTGCAAGGCATGTGATGTATGTCAATGAACAAGCAAGCCATCATGGAGGGATGAAATTCCTTTGAATCCACAAATGAAATTGAAACCTTTCGAAAATTGGGCAATAGATTTTTTAGGACCAATTAAACCTCAAGCGAAGATAGGCACGAGGTATATTATCACTGTGGTGGAGTACTTGAATCAATGGGAAAAAGCGCAGCCTGTGAAGGATTGCATAGGCATGACTACCATGAAGTTTCTATTTGAGCATGTATAGATGTGATTTGGATGTCTGAAGATCTTGATGAGCGATCATGGTACACACTTCCTGAATGAGATGATCAACACACTAACATAGGAATTTTAGGTGTATCACCAAAAGAACACACCTTATCATCCATAGGTTAATGGAATAGTGGAGGCATTCAACAAAGTGCTAGAAAACATGCTAACCAAGGTATGCAATGTGCAGTGAAGTGATTTGGACCTATGCATACCTACAGTGTTATGGGCTTATCAGACGACATGCAAGAAGCTGACGGGATAAACACCTTTTAGGCTTGTCTATGGAGTGGAAGCCATAATGCCTATGGAATACATTATGCCTAGTCTATGCATAGCAGTGCTAACAAGTATGATGGATCATGGAGCCCTGGAAGAGAGGCTTGCGCAGTTGGATGAGCTTGAAGAAGAATGATTTTTCGCTATATTTCACCAGTATGTCCAAAAGCAGCATGAAAAAGCATGGCATGACCGACATATCAAGTTGTGCACATTCAAGGTAAACGATTTGGTTTTGTTGTATGATAGTAAG